>SNQJ01S0020811.1:90067-112046 GCA_010110895.2 Picea sitchensis
TGCATGGTGTATTGTGGTGTATTGGTGTAACTCTTATACTATTGTTCATTGCTCATTGGATATAATTGAATGGTTTAAGTATAAGTTGAAAAATGTTTTAAATTGTACTTGATACTGATTCACCCCCCTCTCAGTATCAACAAGGAGGACAAAATGAGACGCAGGACAAAACAATCCCTGCACAATAGACATGAAGAAAAATTGTGAGAAAAAATAAGAATGCCTCACAAGGCCAAGTGGGGGGAAGAAGCCCCATACAAAAAAAAGCAGGACACAGAAGAAATCACAATGTGGTTCTACACGAGATCCATGACACACAGAGCAGGCACCAAGAGAAACAATAGAACATGTGTGCACATAATAAGAAGTACAAACAAAGACACAGTAAATACTTGTGGAGGAAGAAATTGGGAAGGATACAAGCATGGATACACAGATGCCAGAGGCATCCGAGCCATCAGATGCTCAAAGGAAGAGGATAGGGGAGCAAGAAAGTGGCTCTAGGAAGAAGGAGAAGGCCCAGAGGAAAACACTGGAAACATCACTGACATCATATGATGTGGAACTAATATCCACCACAGTTGAAGATCGACTGTCAGAGGTGTCGAAGAATGCAGAGAATCACAGGGCTTCGATTCTGGAGAAAATATAGGAAGTGAAAACTGTGTTGGAGAAGTTTAGGATTAGGGAAGAAAATTCATCAAAAGTCAAACCAACAAAAATTAAGGAAGGATTTCCTATTGGAGAAACAATGCAAATTACAACGCAAGGGAGCACCAATTTTATCATAGCCCCTGAGATGTTGTTCATTGATGAGGAGGTAGCACAAACACCCTTAAAGGAAATCGAGACATTACACTTGGCATTGTCCAAGATTCTGACGAAGGCACTCTATAGATTACAAATAAGTGTTGCGCAAGAAATTCAGTCCAGGGAAAGGTCTGATGCAACAAACTTACAGATAACGCAGGAGGAAAATATCACATGGAAGGAAGAAACTAGCCAAGAATGGTAGGAAAAGAATATAGTGCAATAAAAAGTAGAGGAGATGGAGAAGTACATAGGCACAATATTTCGAACCATCCCGGATAGTGCAAAGTCAGAGGGAGTATCTTTTGAAGAGAAGATGAGGAAAATAGCGTAAGCCTTGGAGAAGTACAAGGACCAGATAAAGGAGCTGGAGGAGTGCGCAATACCCACTACTCCTCCAGAAGTTAGAGCGCAACGAGAACATGATGCCACAAAACTTGCAGAAAATATAACACAAGCTATCCAAAGGATGACAGAGCTACTGGAGCACAATGGCCAACTATGGACTCAAGTCAAAGAAGATGGAAGCTTGCAAGAGTTATAAAGAAGGGAAGATAAGGTACATGCAGGAATAACAGAGTTAAAACAACGATAGAAGATGATGTCACTGCAAGAACAGATTAATAATGTGGCAAAAATCAAGAGCCTACAAGTAGAGGAGAAGGTAGTGCATGCGCAAAAAATTGCAAGATGGGATCAGTTAGAGCCCCTACAGGAAAAGGCAGAGCATCTGGTCATGGAGGTTGATGCAAAAAAACTACGGGTGGAATAGATAGGCTTGGAGGGAGGAGATATATTGAATCCTCCAGTCACCGCGCAAGTGGTGGAAGCCATGATGGAAAAGAGAAACCAGGATAAGGAGCAATTCCAACATATAACAAAGATGTATGAAGCATTGGCACAAGAAGTAAAATATGTAGGAGTCCGTGAGTGACTCAGGATGAGTCACGATGTCGGTGTTGGGGGCCTATATGCATAGGCCAATTTTAGGGAGAAATAAAGGAAGTTTTGAAGGAATCGAGGCAGCGCCAGAAAATAAGGAAGCGCACCAGAAATAGAGGAAAAGTAGGGCCAAAAATAGAGGAAAAGAAGCACCAGAAACAGAGGAAAAATAGTGCGGAGAAAAGAAATTACAATGTGGACAAACAATTGTGGAGCAGTTGGAAAGAGGACAAGTACCTACTTGGAGCAAAGTTTGGATCGAGGACCGGCAAAGATTAAGTCAAGGAGAAAGTGGATAAACCTAATCCGCTTAGGGTTAGGGTTTTTGTAAGGGCTTTGTCCCAAGTTTTGTATAAGTAGAATGTATTAGGATGATGAGATGTTGGTATTTTTTGTGAGATGTATTGTTGAGATTGTAATAGACATTTTAGTTGAGAGAAGGTCTTGTGGAGATACTTTTCAACCTGTGGATATTGAATGTAATGGAAGAAGGATTGTACAGTGTGCAACACTAGATTTTGCAAGAACATGAATAAAGAGAAGAAGCAGAAAATATTTGTGGACGTAGCCCTAGGGGGGGATGAACCACAATATATTTGTGTTTTGTGTGAATGTATGCARTGTTTTTGATTGTATTTACTTTAGTAAGTTTATTATGAACATGTTAAATGATAAATGAAAGAACATTGCACACTAAGAATGAACTAATGGAATCTACARAATAGCACTAGATGAATGAATGTCGTATCTAGTGTTTAGATATGAAGCTTATGGTACAGTAAATGAATACCTATCATGGAATACATGTTGCTATAATGATTAATGAAGTCTGTTAGTCATATACTGTGTTTCTAGTAAGGGTTAGAGTTAGCAAAATATATATGTATTCGAGGGTTAACAGTTGAGTGGATCTAATGCCTCTGAGAGAGAAACACATCCCATCCCAAGGTTGCATACATATGATTCTTGTGGCCACCCATGGAAGCCATCTCGGGTGAGACTGCGCAATGCACTCTGTGTGATGTGTTTCCTTCTGGTATCCAGAAGGGTCGATGGCAGAAGGGAAGTTGGTAATCCTGTAGTAAGAACCTGTGTCAGCCCATAGTAAAACCAACAAAATTGTATATGTTTGTACAATGTTTTTCTTGAGGTTCTCATCGCTTTTGCCAAGTGTTGTGTCAAATGATCTTTTATATTGCTAGATGGAACAATCATTGTTTGTATTACTCTATGTGCAACACTGACATCTTTTTTTCGAGATTTTCCAAAAGATTTTAATGTGTTAGTGATATTCTCAAAGACATCCAGTTTCACATTTGTATCTTTTGTCGACTTTTGAATACCCAAAAATGATGTAGCTTCTTTTAATTTTTTCGACCTTATTAGACCTCTCAAAAGTTAAGCTTATGTTGCTATGGATTCATCTTTGAAAAAATTATTATACATATTCTTAACACGATATTTTATAATATGGTCAGGTTTTTTCTCCCCAAATTTGTAAGTATCAACATTTTTTAACATTTCATCATAAATGTTGATATCTCCTGCATATTTCAATTTAACTTATATTAAAAAAATAAACTAGATCATAAATTAATTAAATTCTACAAGTGTTTGAATCTTGTAATATCTAAATTTATGTACACACCTATAGGTGATTCGACTTCTGCTTCAATTTCGGTTTCAATGACTTCATTGATGTTATGAGACAAATTTGTTTTTGTTTTTTGAAAAATATTAAATTCAAATTACAATCAATTATATTAAAAAATAATTTAAATTTGAATTCTAAACTTAATCTAGACAATGTGTATGCATACATGGTTGGACTTCTTCTTGTTGAGAATCAGGATGCAAATCTCTATTTACATCATTATTTATTCCTTCAATATTTTCACGTTCTCATTTCTTTCTCCAAAAATGCTCTTTCACTTGTTCATTATGACGAGTTTCATCTCGAGTGTGATCATATTTTCTCTTGCGCAAAATTTTGTTGACCATGATTATTCAATCTGTAAAGGTTTTTAAAAATTTAATATTTCATAACATGAAATAAAATTTCAAACCTCAAATATTATAACTCATTTTTTTTTAAAGAAATAAAAAAATGGATTTTATAATCATATTGTAAAAGATTGTTCAATAAACTAAAATGCTTTATATTTTTTTTGCATAAAAAGTAGATTTTAAAGAAAATTAAAAAAAACCTTTGATCTTCAAAACATTTTGTTTCATAAAAACTTCGTTGTGACCAAAATTATCCAAAAATAATATCAATAATTTGATAGGAATCGTTTAAAAAAACTTACTTTCAAAAAAATTCTCTTTGATATAGCAAAGAGTTGCTTATGGAAGCATTCACCCTAAGAATAATGTTCAAGAAAGCCTTCAATATATAAATTGTTGCTTCAACAAAAACAACAAAAACCTTGTTTCAAACAACGAAAAAGTTTCTCCAAACTTCTCTTTAGTGGCTACACATAATCGAAAATATGAACTAAGGGAATGAATTGTGCAAAACAAGTTCGTTCGAAAGAATATTTATATCATTTTGCGTCAAATGATAGGCCAATCGATACGCAAAAAAAATGCATCTCTTCGTATCTTTTCGGCCAACAAAATTTTGACATAATCTTTTCGGCCGAAAAGATTACTTTTTGGCCGAAAGATCGGAAGTCTGTTAATTTTTAATGACTTCCATTAAGAATAACCTTTCGGAAAAAAACTTATTTTTTTTCGGCCGAAATAATATTTCGATTGAAATATTATTTTGGCCGAAAAACCTACAATTGAGATATTTTACTGAAAACTCTGAATTCTCTCCAGGTTACTTCAATTTTGGATGTAGCAGACTCCTGCAAATACAAAGAATTTAGTTTCAGAATTGATAGCGACATTTGTATAAATGAATCTACTTTTAGTGGATATAATTCATATTCATTTTCATTTTTTTTTAGCTAATTTTAATTATTTTTTCAAAAAAATCATTGCATATTATTTTTAGGTAACACTAAGATTCAGTAAAATGAAAAATAAATATCTATAAAAATACACAGTGGGAAATTATGGAAAATTTATATTAATAAGCTTTTGGATGTCCTCTTCAAAAGATGATTTTTAGATTTTACTTTTAAGTAAAAATTAAGAAAATTACATGACGGGTAAAACAATGTGTTTGAAATATGCAACTTTTTCAGATTGGTCAACTTTAAAAAATTGTAGAAATTATAATATTCATCCATTAGATTCAAAACTATAGTCAGCATAAAATAGAATCTCTATGTATTGTTGCACCATATTTCTTTTGTCATAAACAAAAGTTTAATAATTGATACATTGTTGGGGAAAAACATAACTCATTGTCATTCCCTTCATTTTTAAGGAACATACTATCAAACAATTGCTAAGTTGACATATCAGATCTCAAAAAAAAAAAAAAAAATAGTCAATAGAAATCTAACAAAATTCTTGACAAGTTTTGTTTTCACTGTAAAGTGAAATTCTAGACAAAAAAATATTTTTATTTACCGGAAGTTGAAGAATTTGTGAAAAAATATTTTTTTTTTTCAAAAAACAAGCAAAATAGACACCCACATTCATGATTTTACCCACCACCCTCGTTGAATAAATTCAATATGTAGGGTTTAATCACAACGCCGATCTTTTCCATCATAGGTTTTGTCTCTGTGCTTATCCGTAAATCAACTCTATCACACTTCTAGTATGATCGTGTACATCTATCAACACTGGTAGATGAAACTCAATATTAACTAGGACTCTTGGCTGCGACATGGAGAGATTTCGACATATAATTATCTCTAAATTTATGCGTGCACTGAAAATGAATAGTAACTCCTGTGCAAACCTTGTCGAATTTATTGTGACTTTTGTGGACTCCCGATTGCTTTCTTGGAGTTTTCTTGAGTTTTGTGTAATTAATTTGTAAATCTACTTTATTGAACACTTCAGTGTACAAAATATTAGATTATGATATTTAAGTCCCTTATGGTACGATCTTGTAATAATTATATCATTGGGTTGAAGCGTGAACACCAGTGCTTAATAATTATGATCAATTAATTATTTCAAGGTTATATGTTTGTATGAATATTATATGATTATCGGCCCTTGATAATTTTCGTTTGTTTAATAATTAATAACTCATTCTAGATTCTTATCGTATGGAATTGAACTTGCAAAAATGGGTATTATAATTAGTCGACTATGATCTCGAATTAATAACGTTTAACTTAATTAGTTCCTCAGTTAAATAGAATATAGAATTCGTATCGCTCAACCGACAAAAATAATTGAGTGTTTTTACATATGAACTAACACTTACTTTTAAAAGGGTTATCATCTGGGATATTCTATTACTTGAATGAAATTGAAGAAGACTACAGTGTTTATGTTTTGGCATCATACAAACACTTATGATTGACATTAACAGATTAACATATTCTATTAAGGAATCATTTTGGGATACTTATTTTGAATCCCTAAGTTTGTGTAAGTGAAATAAGTTTGTGTAAGTGAAATAGATTAAAATAAAACTTAGTAATTGTGTTCCGGATTTTATACCATGATCCTTATGATTGAATTTTTAAGTGTGTAAATGGAGGAAATGTGGTATAAATTAAAGGAAAAAAGAAATAAAAGTAATGAATACTTGATGTTTAATATATATTTGATTAGAGCAATTATTTATACAAATTCTATTAATGACTAAATATTGTGTGACATTAGACTTATGAAGATGATTCGAAATTTATTCATTTACTGAATAATTTATAATAAGTCGTTCTAGGAAGAGATTGGGAATAATTACTTGTGTTGTTGAGTTAATGGATTCGATTACACTTTCACATCGACACTTGAACAAAGAGCAAGTAGCGTAGTCTCAATTTATGATAATACAAGTGATCATTCTTGTTAGCAATTTCTTCACTAGTGAAAACTCCTAGGTAAAGTAATAAACCTCTAGGGAGTCCTTGTCAATAAATTTCGTTTACGTAAATGAAGAATAAAATTATTTGCTTGTAGTAATGATGAAATTATATTTGCGCCATATTGAATGTACGTTTGTTTTTGTTTTTTTTAAACAAGAAAAAAAAACCTTAATTCTTGTGTTCATTAATATAGTGTTCAGTTAATTGGAGGGTTTTTACATATGGTATCAGAGCGGGTTCCACTCTATGACATTGGACCCCTTACGAATCGTAATGCTTATGTTTAATTGAAGATGTATCACTAATATAATTTAAATTTGTTTTATGGCAGGTATCATGGTTAGAGGGGAGAATGAGTAGATGTCGGGATGCGGGAGGAAGAGGAATGCCTCCTCCAAGTACATCAACACATGAGGGATCTGAGCAATAGGGAGAAGGACAAATTACCGAGCAAGAGAAAGTTGCAGTGGGCGACATCATGGGAATGATGATGTATTTTTAGAGGTTGTTTGAGGTGATGATAAATAACATTGATCGCGATGAGGGAAGGGAGTTTGTACCTAATGAGGGTTTGCAACACCCTCTTGTAGTGAGTGTCAGTGTTCATAGAGAACTCGAGAAGGTAAAATTTCTCGAGTTCATGGGTTCTACAGATCGTTTAGCCGCCAAATATTGGTTGGAGAATATGGAAATGTGCTTTACATTGCGCGATTATACCTCCAACATGAAGGTCTACATGGAGGTCTTTAAACTGAAAGGGAGTGCGTTTATTTAGTGGAAGACACTCTTACCACAACTGAACATGGCCATTAAAGACGTGTCATGGGAATTTTTTGATGAATTATCCGAGAAAGGTACCTATTTGAGGATTTCATTGAGCGCCAGCTTAATTAGTTCAAGTCTTTACGACAGGGAAGTTGTACAGTACTTGAGTATGAGGATAGGTTTATGGATTTGCTCAGATATGCTCCGCCTTTGAACACTGAGAAATTAAAGGTTAATAAGTTTGTGTTTGGTCTCAACTTCAACATTCGTGCTAAGGTGAGGATATTGATGCTTTGAATTTGCACGATGCAGTGCAAGGATTTCATCGCTAAAGAAGAGTTGAACATGGGGGTCAAGGTAGTGTTAGCACTCTATAAATTTTGTCCGGCTGATAGACAAACGAAAGAGGTAACTATTTCAACCAGCTTTAGAGCTGAGGCACTAGCCCGCTCAACTCAGAGAGGCCTCTCTCGTGTCACTTGATATTTCTTTAGAAATCGATGGCTAGATTTGGTTTGTTTGGGGGTTTTTATTAAAGTTTCTAGAAATGAAGGGGAGGAACACTCAGGGCTATGGAGTCAAAATTCTGAAAGTAAATGAAAACAATGATTAGGCGGTAGAACTCTCCAGAAGATAAAGGCTAAATGAGGCGATGAATCTGAGTTATATTTGAATTTAAGTAGAGTGTAGGAAGATAGAGAAAACAAATAACTGCATCAGAGTATTACTGAAATGAATTCTGAATTTGTTACGAAGAAAATTACACAGTTTAAATTGCTTAAGCCAAGAGCATCACAAGATGAATTCTGGGCCGTTAATTCTCCAATTCTCCAATTTGTATGTTTTGGAATCATACAAAAACTTATGATTGATATTAATAGATTAACATATTCTATTAAGGAATCATTTTGGGATACTTATTTTGAATCCCTAAGCTTGTGTAAGTGAAATAGATTAAAATGAAACTTAGTAATTGAGTTCCAGATTTTATACCATGATCTCTATGATTGAATTTTTAAGTGTGTAAATGGAGGAAATGTGACGTAAATTAGAGGCAAAAAGAAATTAAAGTAATGAATACTTGATGTTCAATATATATTTGATTAGAGGAATGATTTATACAAATTCTATTAATGACTAAAATGTTGTGTGACATTAGACTTATGAAGATGATTCAAAATTTATTCATTTACTAAATAAATTATAATAAGTCGATCTAGGAAGCGATTGTGAATAATTACTTGTGTTGTTGAGTTAATGGATTCAATTACACTTGCACATCGGCACTTAAACAAAGTGCAAGTAGTCTAGTCTTAATTTAATATAATAGAAGTGATCATTCTTGTTACCAATTGCTTCACTAAGGAAAACTCCTAGGTAAAGTGATAAACCTCTAGGGATTCCTTGTCAATAAATTTCATTTACGTAAATGAAGAATAAAATTATTTGCTTGTAGTAATGATGAAATTATAGTTGCGCCATAGTGAAGGTACTCTTGGTTTTCTTTTAAAAAAAAACCAAAAAACAATTACCTTAATTCTTTTAGGGGCTAAATTTCGCTCATGGGCTAATTTTCCATGGTTTTTCCAAAAACGAGATTTGCTATTTTAAAATTGATTTGCCCAAATTCTATAGGATAAAATTATTTTACCTTAAATATCGCCAAAATTTTATAAAAACTATATAAAATAATTAGAAATTTGAATAATTTTACAAAAATATCGCCAAACATTTATAGTTGACATATGAAGGATTAGTAATATTCACCAAGGTTTCTACATTTTAAAACAATTTTCCATCCTTAAAATCATCCTTGTTCTTGTGTTCGTTAATCTAGTGTTTAGTTAATTGGAGGGTTGTTTCATAGTACCGCTCACAATAAATGTGGTAAGAAACACTCAAAAACTCTTTTCAAATTCATATTCATATGCAAAGGAAAAGAAGGGAACAAAAGAAGAATAAAGGACATAAATAAAGAAAGACCCATAAAATCTAGCCACAATCATAGAACCACAGGAAAATTCTACAATAGCTAGTGAAGGTAGCATTCAACAATTGGAGGGGTATTCAAGAGATGATAACTAATAGTCCTATCCATTTCCTTTCTTTCTTTTTTTGCATAAATGGTGTGCAAATATTCAACTTGGGGAGTACGATGAGCCTTAGAATTGGTCTAGTTTTTCATCTTTTATGGCAATTTTCCCTCTCCAAAAAGCTTGGACATTTCCTCTTTTAAGCTAAGTACATATTGCATTAACCAATTTTCTAGACATTAATAGTTTATTGATTAATTACTTGTAATGTTTATTTTGGAAATATTTTATGAGGTTGAAAATGTCTAAGTTTTCCTAAATGTTGATGAATGGTTGATAGTGATAGATATTCTAATGAGTTATGGATGATTTTTTTAATGGCTATGGAGTGTTATTACTATAGAATGATTATGTAAATGTTTCATCAACACTAAATGTCTTCTCACAAAAACTTATAAATTAAAAGGACTTGAATAGGCTACATAATCCCTTCTATTATGTATCGTCTATAGAATCATAATGTTAGTAAAGGACCTATATGACAAGTGGTAATTATTCATCAAGGACTAGGAAATGTAAACTTGACCCACTATTGTAGCTCGTCCAAGAAAGACAATGGGCCCATGAACATGCACTTTCAACAATTTGTTAACCCAAGAAAAGAGGAAGATGGAACTACAATCCATAGTATCCCATCATGTTGGAGGAATATGGACCCACAAACCCTCTACAACATGTCATTGACTGCACCAATGAAGAAGGATAGTGTGCCCCAAAATTTGTTTCCTTAGCAACTTGCCAAAATGGTAGATCCATGGGGTGAGGAAGTGATTGATTATGGGAATAACATTAGTTGTACCAATCCTGGGAACTCACTAGAAGACTTAAGCGATCCAATAAATTCCCATTATAAATACTCTTATCTATAGATTAAGTTTGGGTAGATTCTGGATTTCACACAGTTAGGGTTATAAGTACAAAAGATATGTATTAGAAATTATACATAGAAATTGTTTGTTGGTGAAATAAAGTTAATGTTACTTTGAGTTGAGATAAGATATTTTATAGGGTTTCATCATTCCTCTTAAATTTGGTGCCCACTTGAAAAGATTTCTAGTCAAGACACCTTCTTAAGTATTTTTTTCATTTTCATTTTTATTCAGTTGTGGTGTGTTTTATAATTCATTAGGACATCATATCTTTCTCTCGAGTGGCTAAGGAATTGTTCATATTTTCAATTCAATAGTTAGAATGTTAATTTTATCTTGTTGAACTCCTTCAAAAGCATACCATGACCTCATGATTGGTTGGAGGAGGTGTTAGAAGTTCAACGCATCATAGAACAAATCTATCTCTGTAATATTTTATTTATTCTTAAGAAATTAGTGTTCATTCCTATAATATTCATTTCCTTATAAAAAATCCTTCACTTTCAAGTATTTTGGTTACACATTGTTCCAACATATCTCCATGAGATCCATGAGATCCATGAGATCCACTTCTATTAAGCATAACTCTCTAACATTGTTAGCACAACACACAACACTTAATAACCTATCATTTTCCCATTCATTTCCATATGCTTAAGCAATGTGCAAGAACCTCTCATTGTCACACTATAACTACAACCATAAGACCATTAATACACACACACACACATATTGATAATACACGTCTTGACAAATGGATGGCTACATGCAATATTATGGATGTTATAAATTTGGGTTCCTACAAATCTCTTATGAGTGTTGTGTGTATCTCATAAAGATGAGACTAAAATATTCATGTTGAATTTGGCTATTGTGAGCCCATTGTGCATGATGTGATATAAGATGCTCATTATTTTCTTCCCACTTTAGGAGGCAATTGTCCTCGATTTCTGGTACATATGGTGAAATTGTTGGTCAAAATCAGAGTGATATCCAATTGTTGGTAAAAAGAAGAGTGATATCCAATTGTTGGTTGAAAACAGACTGATATCCACTTGGATTGTGAATACAATCTTCCTTTCTTACCAATGAGGTAAGTAGTTATCATTTATTTAGTATTATATGTCCAAAAGTGAAGGTTTAAAATCTATAATTGTATCTTATGGGTATGCAATTTGCACCGAGAAATACACTTAGAATTACTATTGTGCCATAAATCCAAGGTAACCTCTCTTTTTTTGCAGTATTTATCTAACATGTTTTAGCTTCAACTATTGTTATTGGATAAATCAGTGAATGCGGACATAAACTAATCTCGCTAGATCCACCTGGATCTAGAACAAAACAATACAGGACATGACACTTTCCCTAAGTTACGATCATTGAGTTTACTACCAAAGAGGGAATAGATGACATACCTTTAGATATCACTTCTGTATGTCTTTGTTGTCCCTTCTTTGCTCCGGTGCTCTTGTGAGATCAAATATTCAATGACACAAACCAACCAAAGTGAAAGCAATAGTAGTAGATTCAATGAAAACCTAAACATGTGATGAAGGAGTCATGTAATAAAATGCTAATGATTTTATGGGAAAGAAACATGTCATCTTATTATATTAAGTAAAAGTGGAAGATACAACCAAATTGCATTGATGACACAAGTTCCCTTTCAGTGGTCCTTTGTTCCAAAACACACATACACTTGCTCTGAATTTGTATGAAGATGGTCCATAAAATCTTGATGGACAAATGGAGACCTCAAGCATCAGTTGCAACATGATCCTTCACACAGTCTTCAGCCTATTCTTTCAACAATTCTTTGCTTAATCTTTCTTAACCTTTTCCATGAGAAACCCATCATTATATAGGAGAAGGAGATGTGGTTAAAGAGATGAGGATGATCCCACCAAATCARAGAATCCAGTAGGATCACAATCATACGGACACCACCTCACATTCTAGAATATCCTCCTTCTAGAACCTTAGTGAACTTCTTTCTTCTTTTAGCTTTCAAACGCCATCACACCCTGCCTATATAGCAGCGTGCGGAAACCYTGAGAGCTAGGTATAGAGCAGCCTGTGGAAATCAAGGATTTMTGCACTGTGCAATACTATCAACCTGTGGTGTCATTATAAAAACATGCCTTGCAGAGGAAGAAATCAATTGTTTTCTTCATGTAAAAGATTCTTTTGAGAGCCTAAACACATGCTTGTAGAATCATCATCAGAGTGACCAAAATAATGTGTAACATAATGCCCCCCAAAGTATGAGGCTAGAACTTGTGACAACCGAAATACTTTGTAAAATGCATGTGTGTGTTGGGAACAAGGAGCGCACCAATCGGGAACCTGCAAACAATCAAGAATCTGCACAATATTATACCATTTCGAAGGTAGGCATTCCCATTCTCAGACTACAAATATTTTAAGTCATAAATGTCGGTCACGGCCACCAATCATACACTGTGGATCCATGTCATCAAGATGATACATAGCCACCAAGAATACACTGTGGATCTATGTGTTAACAAACTTGAAATTCAGACATAGCCACGAGACATACAAAGTGGATCTATGTGTCAATACAAATCATAAATACTCCATCGCAAATTGGACCAAAATGATGAGATCCAGGGTCTTGAATCCCATCGTCTGTAAGTACTAATCTAACCATGCGATTACAGGTGTTGAAGTTGAACATGGTAGAAACCACTTGATTACCGGTCATTGATGAAAACCGTTAACAAGTGCAAGAGAAATCACCATTGATGTTAATGACTCCCAAGGTATCTCAGTACAATCCATCGAATGTGAATAAATGAGTTGAAGTCAAACACTTGATGGAATCTCTCGATCAGGGACCAATGATGTGAATCCATTGTCGAAAGCAAAGAAACCCGCCATTGAGGCATGCATGCTCTAAGGTACTAAATGATTTCTAAGTCTTGTTCTTGGATAATGAGTTGAAGTTGATAGAAAAAGACTCGTCACAGGAGGGCCTTGATGTATCCCCCATCAATGACACAAAATAAGTAACAGATTTAAGATAGAGAAAAGTATGACAATGATTCAAAACTGACATAGGGAAGGCCGATATGGTAGGAATTGACAATTGCAGATGGTCGACTCGATAAATGGCTTATTTGGACTTCTCTTGAATGTATGAATGACACGAAAATGGTCTTGGCAACATTGACTCAAATACAACCCAAGATATGAATTTGTAGAAATCCAGACGAGAGACAAATGAATTTCTCAACCCAGATTCAAATGAAGAAGGGGGGTGTCATGTTCAAGAGAGACTATTACTGCCACTAACACAAATACAGAGACACGTTTCTTTCCCAAATTCCCCCCCACCATTTCTGACGAGTACCTCCTTTTTTTTACACAAGCTTGAGGAGGATACCATATGCTTGTTGATATAAGCTCATCCTTCGGACCATTCCCTCAAAGTATGATTTAACGAATCCTAAGAAGGAGTGGTTCGATCCCATATAGGTCTTTCGATGCTTGTTTAATGAGTCCAAGGATAGAAAACTCGGGGTTTTTTCATGTTTATAGAGTCTGAAAAACACTTAAAGAGAACTCTCTCAGTTCCTTTTTCATAAAGTAGTTCGATAAGACCGAAAAAGTGATAAACTATTGCCCATTGAACGTTTTTTCAAATAATTTTACGAGCGTGAAAAGAACAAGGTCGCTCAATCTTTTAGTTTTTTAAAGAGTGTGAAAAGAGCTTAAAGGATACTCCATGATCTTCTCTTTTCGTGTTACCATGACGAGTACGAAAAGACGAGAAAAGTATACTCGATTGCATTCTCATCGATTTTCGAGCATGAGAACGAACAAAGACTAGGCTCGAGGTTTTTCTGAAAAACCCTAAAAAGTATATGTACATGTGACGAATAGAAAAACAAATCACGAAAAAATATCCATACTTCATTGTTTAGGATCCTAGTTCCTCCATCTGCAAGAAAAATACTCATGAGACCATTATACCTTTAGGTTTTGATAAAAATGCATTTAAATAATGTAAAATATTTATAGAAAAAACAAAAAGTGAGATAAATAGGGGTAAAATCTCTTTTTACTATTTCATTTGCATTTTGCCCAAAACTTGCCTAGAAACCCTGTTTTTACCTCAGACTTCAACTGTTAATTACAGGAAGCACGGGTGACCATTCAACGAACACATTCCATCAAATTCCTCTTTCTTTTCATTGGATTAAATTTCATTTTTATCAGTTTAAAATGGCCCTTTGAGTTGAATTTTTGGCCAGTAGGTGTGCTTGGTCCATCGCAAGTGACTAGTATAGGGACTTGCAGAAATAAATGATTTCTGCAGGTGCATTGTGGCTCACCTGTGGAAACCCCACACTATGTAAAATCTCTTTCTGCAGCGGCTGAAAACCAAAAAATATTTTCATGCGTTTAGCCAATAGGAATTTTCCAAAGCAGCAAATGAGGATGCTAACTCCCTTTTATTGTCCCAATGCAGGTATTTGATTATCAAAATGATGGAGTGGAGGGAGAGGGAACATGAAGATGATTACGATGATACTTTGAATGACCCGGGTACTATGAATTCCCTTCGACAATGTGGATTACTGAAGTTATTTAAGATCTAGGGCATGAGGGCCCAACTAAGGCTACTGGAGTATCTAGTCCACATGTGGGATGTGGACCAATAGGTGTTTCATGTGGGTGCCCACGTACTATCCTTAGATATCGAAGATATCTATTTCTTGATGGGGTTATATTGTCGTGGGTCTCATGTGACTTTGACAGGAGGTAGAGGTGGTGGTCTACCAATGAGCAACTATCTCCATCGATACTGTGAACCCAGAGCAGAGAGATGCAAAGGCAAGGTTTCCATTAGGGGTGTCCGGGATTTACCCCTCCGAACTATTATTTTTACCATTTCTCATATGGTGGGGAGTGAATCTCCTCACATGGCCCTCCAAATCTATTTTCAATATCCCGTGGAGTGCATGGAACCTAGGGTGTTCAACTGGAGCGACGAAGTCCTTTGCAACATGAAGACACAGCTAACAAAATGCAAGAAGGGGGACTTGAAACAATTTGGGTATGGATCTATTCTAATATCTTTCTTCCTGGAAAGGGTCCCCCATCTACGTTTACAGGTAGAGTGGGGTATACCAGCCCCACGATATCCAAGGATGAAAATGTGGTGTGACCTTATGGCTCGACATGTAGCGGGCCCCATCATCAAATATAATGACGTGTTTTTTGACTGGTTGAGGCCCCAGATCCTGATGGTGGACGATTATGCATATGCCGGGTTGGATTTCAAAGGTGACCCCGACTTGGTTCTACCTGAGGGATTTCAATGGGGAGACTTAGGTAAGAAAAACATTTTTTCGTTTTATAATGTTTTTGGAAATTTTAATATATAAGATGTATTTTATGCTTTTAATCCAATGACTAATCAAAACTTTTGTCAATGCAGATGTAGGGCCACATCGGCCTCCGGGTACATATCCTATTCATAGACGAGGGGAAGCAACTGTGGTAGCAGGATGGAATGTTGAAGACTATGAGGCAGTCGAGCAGAACCTAGAGGGATTGACAACAGATATCCCGAACATCTCCATCGGTGAAATTCCGAGACGCTATTAGCATCATACTATAGGCGTATCTGGTTCACTTAGTCAATTACTTCGTAGAGTAGCACGAGAAATAATGTGTTACCGTGAGAAGCATCCTTGATGCTATTTTGTAGAAGCCATGAGCTTCATATTTTGATATTTTGGTCTTCGGACAAAAAACACTCTTTTTGTAAAACACTTTTATCGTTATATATAAACATGAGGCTTCTACTGGCTTACTTTCTTTAATGTAAAATGTGATCGGATTTACATGTGTCTCAAATGTATGTCTAACACATAATTAGCTAATGCATATGTTAATGTATTTAGACATCTAGGAATATGCTGATATTCAATGTAATCGAAATAACGTTCCCAGAGGCGAACTCGTTGATATACCCGTAACAAAGTAGGACTTTAGATAGCATATAAATTACTTAGATATAGTACCACTAATTGCGAATCAATCCATAAAACCAGGTGATGGATTCCAAGTGAAATAGCGTCAGTCAACAATTCGATAACTGCACTATATTCCACAATATTGTTAGTTGCATGACCGAGGTAAACACCGTGTATACTGATTAACTCATTCATAGGTGCATAGATTTCCCAAGCAGCCGATGCTAAGTTATGAGTACTACGACTAGCGCCATCGGCGAAGCCAATGTGGGGTAGCGAAGATACCGAAATCTGGAAACCAGGCACAACAGAAGGTAAGCAGCTGGGGTTCGAAACCAAATAACGAAAAAGCACACACAAGTGGCACACAAAAGTATGATACAATAAAAATACAAGCACTTATGCAAAGATAACCTAAGCATAGTACTTATTCAAGTAAATCCCATTTCTGGGTTCACTCAAAGGAATGCCATCATAATCTACTAACTCATAGGCTCCCTTCTCCAACAATCATTTGATGATATAAGGGCCGTGCCACATAGCCTCGAATTTTTCGGCCCCTAGTAAATCATGATCTTGTTCATAGAGGGGAACTAGATCACCTTCGAAGAAAACACGCGGCTTGACATGTTTGTCGTATTGGGATTTTACGTGTGTCTTCTGGGTTTCAATAACCAGGGTGGCATCACGACGGGTTTTGTCTAATTGCATCAGATACAATAGACAATCTTCCTCGGTAGAGGTGTTTGGGAGAAGTTCAAGGACTATCTTCAAAGATGGGATCTCACATTCAATCGACAGGACAAATTTGATACCATACACCAACTGAAAAGGCGTAAATCCCATGGCATACTTCATAGATGTCCGATAGGCCCATAATGCTGAAAAAAACATCGTGTGCCAACTTGTCTTGTGAATTACTATTATCCATCGAAGCAGAGTAATAAGAACCTTGTTTATAGCTTCAATTTGGCCATTGGCCTTGTTGAGGGTAAGATATGAATTGATCTTACTCAATCATTTTCAAACTTTACTTGGCTAAATTAAAGTAGATGAGAATATCACCCTATGTTTATAGCCAACAAAAATATATATCCTAACTCACAAGTATTAATTACAAGTGCTTAGGCTAGTCTTTTATCAACAAAAAGCTTGCTGGAAATTCACTTTGTATATATTTTTATGAAAACATAAGTTGCTGAAATAAATATAAGAACAGAAGTAAAGACACCAAGATCATAATCAATGTGGATGAGACATAAAACAATCCCTTATTTCATTCCAATTCACCAAAGAGTAATTGTCCTTACAAAACTTCACACATAAATCTTGGACCAAAGTCAAACTTAGAAATCCCCGATGGAACATACAAAAGGACCTCTGATAGAAAACCAAAACTAAACTCTAAAAGCTCGATCAACTTGCCACAAATTGTTGCTCACTCGATTCTGCACAATAGCCTTGATCAGTCATGAAAGTTAATTCACAAAAAGACAAGTCTACACAGACTATCAAAGATAGATCAACACCTTTGAAGAACAAGTGTCTGAATGATTTGATTCATCCTTGAATGTTGTTGTCTACAATAAGACCCTGCTATCACAAAAGATAATTAGGCTATGATGAATATATGAATGAATGAAAACTGAACTATCTCAACATAACTCAAGGAGCAAACCTTAGCATGCTTTGTGCTTCTATCCTCCTCTTGTTCCTCTCCTTAGTTCATCTTTTAACAATTTAGAATTGGTTAGAGTAGTTGAACTAACTTATTAGTTAAGCTAACATAAGGCCTTAACTAACTTTAGTTAAGGAAGGGGAGAAAAGTAATAATCATAATAGGTTCATAATAAAATAATAACTAATAGGTGGGACCCCCTTGTGACTCCCCTAGTGCTAACAATCATTACATAATCCATTATCATCACATCAAAACATAATCCATTTGTTAAGCAAACACACCCCTTGTGTCTCCCTTCAAAACATATTTTCCTTTGACAATTTTAGCTCATAAAACTTGAAAATAATTCAGACTAATACTCATATATCCAAAATAAGACCTGTTGTCGAAAATGAAACATGTTGTCCAAAGTAAAACATGCTATCCAAACTCCATGGAGACCACTGTCATAAAACAATAAATGACAGAAAAATTAAAACCCATATTTTCTAGTCTGTGAAGCGACCCTTCCTTGGTTGCTGCTGTCACCTCCTGATTTCCCTGAAATTGCCTTGAGCTGGGTAGAGCCTTTAGGATTTATCTCACTAATCACATGGGAACAATCATCCCTCAGATTCATCCGTGAAGACACAGATTTGTCAGAGTCATCGAAGGGTGAGGAAGGGGCAGGAACAACTTTTCCTTTATCTAAAGCATGGTGGGCTTCAGTATTTAACCTCTTGCTGGAGTAGGAAGATTGCACTGGCGAATGGTTAGGGGCATCTTGGACAATGGGGTTTAAAGGTGGATGAGCAGGCAAAGATAATTTTGGCTAGCCATAGTGTTGGGAGACTGCTGGGTGGACAATCTCCTGCCACCCATCATTTTCTAGAACTTCAGGTTGTAAAGAGACATGAGGAGGCACATGTATGTCAGGGGATTGAGGGTCTTGGAAGGAAGGCCTTTCAGGCCTCGGTTGGACTATTCCCTGTCCAATCCAATTAAATAATCCAACATGGAAAAATTGGCCCAGCTCTTCAGAATTAGCATCAAAATGTATTGAGAACCTATGCCTCCTTGGGCCTTGGTTCCAGTTACCTCTACCTCTGTTTCCTCGGCCATGGCTTTCTCGACTGAAAAAACTCATCCTTCATATGTTAACAATTATCAAAGAGTCTTTTAAATAACCATGCATGAAAAATCCTTAAAAATATGAAATAGATTTGGCTCAGAATGTATCAGGCTCATGCAATCCAATCCATACAAATTGTTCTAATGTTAATCAATGAGCAGGGCCAGGGATACATGAGGGGTTTGCAATTAGAGAAAATGTGATATAATGAAAGGGAAGAGATATGGTCACTGCTCAATGATAACAACAATCAATTATAAACAAACGAATAAACCTCACTACATTTCACACATAATTTTGTCACTTTTACCCAATCTAACACAAAATCTTCCTTAGCTATGATCAATACCAGAACAGGGGGTGAACAAAATGAACATGGGATATGTAAGGGGTTTATAAGTAGTGAAACATGAGATAATGAGGGGGAAAAAATGTTTACTGTTCATGAGATTAATCAAGCAATCCAGAACATATTTGCAGTAAGGAAAATATGCATCAACCAACAATAAGATGACTAAGCAATAATTCTTGTGCATTTGTTTAATTTCACTGTCCATTAATATCCAACACAGTGCTATCACAAAACAGAAGTACCTCACACAATTTGTAAGAGGTTCTGTTCCCTTTATTCACACATTCTGTGTGTTATAACAGTCCACATCAACACTCAATCTGTAACCATTAACATCCACCATTCCATACATTTCCCCAATCTACGTCTATATTTGAAAGTAGTGTTTCCCAAAAATAATAATGGAGTCTCTACAAAGCCAATCAAGATCTGTAATGATACGTTCCCATACATATATATGAAATAGAAAGATCAAAATAATCAAGACCTCACATGCCACACCTGAAAGGCAATTGTCTATACAACCAATAATCATCATTTAGACACAGGCTATGCAGAAACGAATTTCTGAAACCATGTAACCATGCCACTGTAAAAACAAATATCTTAGTGTGATTCAAAACTAGTCCCACACGACTGTCATCAACAATGATCAATTTCGAAAATACAAACGCACTTAGAATTAGGGGGTATCACTGGGCATACGAAACAAGACATCCATATTATACGTGGTGCACGACTGAGGGAATTCCACAGTGTCATAATTCCCATAACCACACAACAATATATAACCATGATATAACTCAAAAAATTCATTCTGGGCCATTTATTTAGTCGTCTGTGAGTGACCAGGCCGCACACATTCAAGTGTAAAAGGATGCAGTAAACATATCCAATCCAATATTCTAATTCTCAAGATATCACCTACAGGATGCAACATGTGTGACAACAACAAACCCCTGTGACTAATGCCAACCATTATCGAACCTCATAAGCACCACTCTAACGAATTTATAATGACCAACAATTTATCACTGTGGTAAGGGAGATAATAGGCCAACAAGCGTGATCACGGTGTATACCCACGAACCAAAATGAAAATGACAGAGGCCCTTTCATAACAAAAAAAAACTGATTCTTTGATAACATGATGGTGACTGTGACCCTTAGAAATGCAATTGGCAACGCGAGGCTCATGCCATTATCACATAGGTAGTGGTCAACACCATACTAACATGACTGCTATACGAATCACGGGTGAGTCTGTATTCGAGGTAAAAGGCCACAATAAACTTAACATTCCTGACAAACTCCTTATGCAGCTCCGGTCTGGAGGGTTTATGGGTTTGTACAGTAGCCATCACAGGAAGGATAGGGCACCAAATATGTTGGAAACTTTGGGGTAAAGGCACGCACCCAAGGAGGACCAGGATGCTTGTGGACAAGAGACATCTCCTTGATAGAGTTGGACAAGGTTCTAGTTAAACCCATGAACCGTGAAAACAATCACCCAACCAACCTTATAAAAAGAACCCTTAACCAAATGCAGTGGTAAAAAAACTATCACCAAGGAAGCCCCCCAAATATGATGAACTCACAACGGTTATACAGAGAACTGTCGATTTTCCATTCAAATCCAAAACCACACAGTTGCAACACTCAGGACAACACAAACCCAAACAAATGAGCCAAAAAAATTTCATAACCATAGTGAAATCAAGAATGGCTAAAAGAGACATACTTGTCAATCGAAAACCTTAAGACGAGAAGCGACCGAGCGGTTTTACCCTGCTGAAAATCCGTAGCGTGAACACAACACCCAGATCAAACGATAGTCTAATGAGGGTGGCGGCCAACGGGAAGGGTAAAGGTGAGGTGCAGTAAATGCACGTCGCCTCCACCCCTATCTCATTTACTCCACAATTCATGCCAACGAGTCTTCCATTAACACCATTAATCAACCAATGCATCGATAGTATCAACACATTCAAACCGTAGCATCATCCACGTCTGCATAATAATTCAACCATTTTCATTCACTTTTCCAAATGCGCCACCCATGTTTACATTCCTGATATAACTCAAACAAATCGCTTGACCACTACACAATCTAAACGATCATGTATAGCATCATCATCAAACATTTAACAGAAACATAGCATAATAACCATAAAAAAACAAGCCAACACTTCCTTATAACATATGTAAGTCAACCACCGATTCGATTAATCAATTCATAACCATTGCATTGCCACCTTTCCAAAGTGTGCCTCCAAAATTTCCACCATATGCATATATAAAAATGTAATTAAACAATATTTCATAGCCATTTCTTTGTTAGCTAGGAATTAACCACTATCAACAAGTATTTTCATGCATATAGTATCATAGAGCTA
>SNQJ01S0020811.1:113883-127349 GCA_010110895.2 Picea sitchensis
TTGTTTCTAGGAGAGCATGTCTTACGTGTCAGGTTCACAACAAGCTCGAAATTTCCGAACACTGAAAGGTGACCAAAACCAATATTAAGGGCATTCTCTATGCCTAAAAACAAAGCTTCGAATTCAGCGACATCGTTTGAGCAAGAAAACTCCAACATGTATGACAGATTATGAATCTTTCCTGTAGGGGAAACCAAGATAATACTAGCCCCATCACCCTCATTTGAGTGTGAACCATCGAAGTGCATATGCCACAATTCATCCTCTAAATCAATTATTTCCAGAGGAATATTATCCTCTTCAGCGAATATGGAATACACTCCTAGGTCTTCTTCGATATAGTTTACACTAGATTGTGGAACACTCTCTATGTAGGGTGAAATTATTCCTTCTCTAAGGACTATGATATTATTTCCATTCCGAGGAATAGATAAATGTGTCTCGTCGAGCGAGAGGTATCCACCTATTATGGATTTCCAATATCTCCCCAAGATAATCGAATAATTTCTTACCTGAATGTTGAGGGTTGTCCTTATCTCAAGATGAGTGCATAAAACCAAGGTTACATCCTTAATCTCACCTCTGGTAGTTTGTTGTAGACTATTATAGGAAAGCATGCTTCTGGCATTTTTCGTTTGTAAAAGATAAGCCTAGCTCTTCCATAATAATCTTCGACATGACACTTGGGCCTGAACCACCATCAATGAGGCAACAATGGGCGATTTTATCCATGATCTTTACAGAAATATAAAAAGGGGGATTTTTTATAGGCTATCTGAAGTTATGTACACCTACTTTATTTACAAAAGAATCCTCTTCACATACCTCTTCGAAAAGATTAGCTACAACATAATCTTTTCCTTCCATGAATTGTTTCAAATGCATCTGTTGTTCATGGATGAAAACCATGTCTAGGAGGGTTGCATCTTCCTTGATGTTGGCCAATTGATTCAAGATATTTTATTTGGAAGAGGGGGGAGGAGGAGTGATTCCTTGACTCTTAGGAACCTGGGGCATAACCACGGTTGAATATGAAATTAGGTTAGAAGAACTGCGAGGAGGGTCAAATTTTCCTTTTGGGGCATAGTCTTTGTTCCTAGTATTGATGACCATGACATCTTCTAAATCGAAAAAATCTAGGACAACGATAGTGGCTTCTAGTCATTTACAAAATATCTTGTCTCTGGCACTCTTCCTTACCTGACATGTGGTTTCTTCGTGGTGTTCCTCGTAAAAGTTACACCAACTCCGAGGCAAGATAGCCTTCGGCTGTAAATTATTTTCAACTAGAMCTCTAAGAGGAGGATCAGAAGAGGATGAAGGTCCATGGGTTAGTGGGTTTATGGTAACTTTCTGCTCAAAAGATATCATACAATTGTTCATATCTTGGACTAGTTGTAAGAGAGAGGACATATTTGTCTGTTTAACTGATTCCCTCTGGGGTAGACTAGTTCATTCAAGYTRTTGCTAATACTCTGAACAAGTGTGCAGAGAGGAACCGAGATTATCAATGGCCTTTTATTCAAGCCTGTGAGAGTAAGGAGAAGGCAATGCATTTTAGTAATGCATGAAGGAGGTTTGGTTATGGGGGCAGATAAGTTCGGGGATTTGATTATACAACTTGGTAAAATGCAAGTTGAAGGACTTGATGGTCTCACCATCTTTGTAAGTGACGTTTTTGTACTCCCTTAACTTCTCAGCAGGGCTTTTGGATTGCCCGTAAGTGGATTAGAACCAATAAATCAACTCCTCCCAAGTATACAAGATCTTAGGAGTAAGGTCAAAGAAATTGGCCACATCCTTTCCTTCCAAGGAATTGACAAACAGGCGCATGCAAGTGTCATTGTTGTTAGCCCCTATATTATGACAAGCATTCGAAAATGCCACTAGGTGTTCATTAGTAATGAGAGTGTTATTTCCTGAAAACTTAGGCAAATGTTCTTTAAACTTCGGAAGCGGGCGAGTAGCAGGTACTAGGTTAAGAGGAGAAGACACATGCCATGGTGTGGTCATGGCATATTCTTCGAATTGAAAAAGGCCATACTTTTTAATGAATTTGGTGGGGTTTGTAGTAGATTGGATCGGGATATGGTGGTTGTACAATCTACAAATCACCGATGGTGATGAAGATTGGGAATATGGAGCACTTCCAGTGCCACTAGAGCCACCACTAGATGTCATTATGTGGATGATAGGTGAGGGAAAGAAAGACGAGCTGGATGAATCAGATAAAGTTCTCCTTAGAGAACTTTGTTGGGTAGATAACATAACGTTTCTCCTTCCTATTTCAACAATAGGATTGATTTTAGGTGACAAGCCTCTTCTTCTTCTAGAAGCATGAGAATCTAAGGACATGAAAGAAAGGCCACAACTAAAGAATGAAAGGTTATTTCTGATTTCTAGGTTGCCTATGTCTAGCTTCCAATTTTTCTTGGACACTAATATCTCTTTCAATTGCTTCCCAAGAATTGTTAAGCTCAACATGGGTCCTAGCAGTGTCTAAAATAGTATGAAATAGGTTCAAAGCAATGCTGGTATGGTCTTGCAGACCGAGCTCAAGATTAGCCTGTCTTGCAACAGGAACATTCATGAATATAAAAATAGTCAAAGAATCAAAACAAAAAAGAAAGATGTATCGATGAAAATCGAGTATAGAATTTAACGAGAGAGATATCAAAGATCTCCCCAGTACAGTCGCTAAATAAATGTTGAGGGAAAGATATGAATTGATCTTACTCAATCATTTTAATACTTTACTTGGCTAAAGTAAAGTAGACGGGAATATCACCCTATGTTTATAGCCAACAAAGATATATATCCTAACTCACAAGTATTAATTACAAGTGCTTAGGTTAGTATTTTATCAACAAAAAGCTTGTTGGAAATTCACTTTTTATGTATTTTTATGAAAATATCAGTTACTGAAATAAATGTAAGAACAAAAGTAAAGACACCAATATCATAATCAATGTAGATGAGACACAAAACAATCCCTTATTTCATTCCAATTCACTAAAGAGTCATTGTCTTTACAAAACTTCACACATAAATATTGGACCAAAGTCAAACTTATAAATCCCCGATGGAACATACAAAAGGACCTCTTACAGAAAACCAAAACTGAACTCTAAAAGTTGGATCAACTTGCCACAGATTTCTGCTCACTCGACTCTGCACAATAGCCTTTATCAGTCATGAAAGTTAATTCACAAAAAGACAAGTCTACACAGACTATCAAAGATAGATCAACACCTTTGAAGAACAAGTGTCTGAATGATTTGATTCATCCCTGAATGTTGTTGTCTACAATAAGACCTTGTTATCACAAAAGAGAATTAGGCTATGATGAATATATCAATGAATGAAAACTGAACTATCTCAACATAACTCAAAGAGAAAACCTTATCATGCTTTGTGCTTCTATCCTCCTCTTGTTCCTCCCCTTAGTTCAGCTTTTAATAATTTAGAATTGGTTAGAGTAGTTGAAATAACTTATTAGTTAAGCTAACATAAGGCCTTAACTAACTTTAGTTAAGGAAGGGGGGAAAAGTAATAATCATAATAGGGTCATAATTAAATAATAGCTAATAGGTGGGACCCCCTTGTGACTCCCCTAGTGATAACAATCATAACATAATCCATTATCATCACATCATAACATAATCCATTTTTTAAGCAAACACACCCCTTGTGTCTCCCTTCAAAACATATTTTCCTTTGACAATTTTAGCTCATAAAACTTGAAAATAATTCAGACTAATACTCATATATCCAAAATAAGACCTGCTGTCCAAAATGAAGCATGATGTCCAAAGTAAAACATGTTGTCCAAACTCCATGGAGACCACTGTCAGAAAACAATAAATGACATAAAAATTAAAACCCATATTTTCCAGTCTGTGAAGTGACCCTTCCTTGGTTGGTGTTGTCACCTCTTGATTTACCTGGAATTTCCTTGAGTTGGGCAGAGCCGTTAGGATTTATCTCACTAATCACATGGGAACAATCATCCCTCATATGCATCTGTGAAGACATGGATTTGTCGGAGTCATCAGAGGGTGAGGAAGGGGCATCAACGACCTTTCCTTTATCTAAAGCGTGGTGGTCTTCAGTCTTTAACCTCTTGCTGGCATGGGAAGATTGTACTGGAGAATGGTTAGGGGAAGCTTGGACAATGGGGTTTAATGGTGGAGGAGAAGGAAAATATAAGTTTGGCCAGCCACGGTGTTGTGAGACTGGTGGGTGGACAATCTCCTTCCACCCATCATTTTCCGGGACTTCATGCTGTAAAGAGACATGAGGAGGCACAGGTATGCCGGGGGCTTGAGGGGCTTGGAAGGGAGGCCTTTTAGGCGTCAGTTGGACTATTACATGCCCAATCCAATTAAAGAATCCAACATGGAACAATTGTCCCATCTCTTCAAAATCAACATCAAAATGTATTGAGAACCTAGGCCTCCTTGGGCCTCGGTTCCAGTTACCTCTACCTCTGTTTCCTCAGACATGGCTTCCCTGACTGAAAAAACTCATCCTGCATATGCTAACAATTAGAAAATAGTCTTTTAAATAACCATGCGTGAAAACTCCTTAAACATATGAAATAGATTTGGCTCAGAATGTATCAGGCTCATGCAATCCAATCCATACAAATTGTTGTAATGTTAATCAATGAGAAGGGGGGTGGAAAACTATTCAGGGATACATGAGGGGTTTTTAATTAGCAAAAATGTGATATAATTACATGAGGGTTTTAATTAGCAAAATGTGATATAATTCAAAGGGAGGAGATATATCACCAATGATAACAACAATCAATCAGAAACAAACCAATAAACTCAACGCAATTCACACAAAACTTTTCCACTTTTACCCAATCTAACACAAAATCTTCCTTAGCTATGATCAATATCAGAACAGGGGGTGAACAAAATGAATATGGGATATGTGAGGGGTTTATAATTATATAAAAGTGAGATAAAGAGGGGGAAAAAAACGTTTACTGTTCATGAGATTAATCAAGCAATCCATAACATATTTGTAGTAAGGAAAAAATGCATTAACCAACAATCAGGTGAATAAGCAATAATTCTTGTGCATTTGTTTAATTTCACTGTCCATTAATATCCAACACAATGTTATCACAAAACATAATTACCTCACACAATTTTTAAGAGGTTATGTTCCCTTTATTATTACATTTTGCATGTCATAATAGTCAACAACAACACTCAATCTGTAACCATTAACATCCACCATTCCATACATTTCCCCAATCTACATCTGTATTTGAAAGTAGTGTTTCCCAAAAATAATAATGGAGTCTCTACAGAGCCAATCAAGATCTGTAATGATACATTCCCATACATATATATGCAATAGAAAGATCAAAATAATCAAGACCTCACATGCCATGCATGAAAGGCAATTGTCTATACAACCAACAGTCATCATTTAGACATAGTCTATGCAGAAACGAATTTCTGAAGCCATGTAACCTTGCCACTATAAAAACAAATATCTTAGTGCGATTCAAAACTGGGCCAAACGTCCCACACAACTGTCATCAACAATGATCAATTGCAAAAAGACAAACACACTTAGAATTCGGGGGTATCACTAGGCATACAAAACAAGCCATCCATATTATACGTGGTGCATGACTGAGGGAATTCCATAGTGTCATAATTCCCATAACCACACAACAATATATAACTCAAAAAATTCATTCTCGGCCATTTATTTAGTCACCTGTGAGTGACCAGGCCGCACACATTCAAGTGTAAAAAGATGCAGTAAACATATCCAATCCAATCTTCTAATTCTCAAGATATCACCTATAGGACGCGACATGTGTGACAACACCAAACCCCTATGACTAATGTTAACCATTATCGAACCTCATAAGCACCACTCTTACGATTGTATAATGACCAACAATTCAACAATGCGGTAAGGGAGATAATAGGCCAACAAGTTTGATCACAGTGTATACCCATGAATCAAAATGAAAATGACAGAGGCCCTTTCATAACGAAAAAAAAACTGATTCTTTGACAACAGGATGGCGACTGTGACCCTTAGAAATGCAATTGGAAACACGGGGCTCATGCCATTATCACAGAGGTAGTGGTAAACACCATACTAACATGATTGCTATATGAATCATGGGTGAGTCTGTATTCAAAGTAAAAGGCCACAATAAACTTAACATGCCTGGCATACTCCTTATGCAGCTCCGGTCTGGAGGGTTTATGGGTTTTCACAGTAGCCATCACAGAAAGGATAGGGAATCAGATATGTTGGAAAATTTGGGTTAAATGCACGCGCCCAAGGAGGACCAAGATGCTTGTGGATGAGAGGCATCTCCTTGACAGAGTTGGACAGGGTTCTAGTTAAACCCAGGAACCACGAAAACAATCACCCAACCAACCTTGTAAAAAGAACCCTTAACCAAACGCAGTGGTAACAAAACTATCACCTAGGAAGGCCCCAAACTCTGATGAACTCACAACGGTTATACACAGAACTACCAATTTTCCATTCAAAGAAGAAACCACACAGTTGCAAGACTCGGGACAACACAAACCCAAAAAACTAATCCAAAAACATTTCATAACCATAGTGAAATCAATAATGGATAAAAGATACATACCTGTCAATCGAAAACCTTAAGACGAGAAGCAACCGAGCGATTTCACCCTAGTGAAAATCTAGAGTGTAAACACAACAACCAGATGAAACGATAGTTCGATGAGGGTGGTGGCCAACGGGAAGGGTAAAGGTGACGTGCAATATATGCACATCACCTCTACCCCTATCTCATTTAATCCACAGTACATGCCAACGAGTCTTCCATTAACACCATTAATCAACCAATGCATCGATTGTATCAACACATTCAAACCATAGCATCATCCAAGTCCACATAATAATTCAACCATTTGCATTCACTTTTCCAGATGCGCCACCCATGTTTACATTCCCGATATAACTCAAACAAATCGCTCAACCACTACACAATCTAAACGATCATGTATAGCATCATCATCAAACATTTAACCATAACATAGCATAATCACCATAAAAATGCAAGCCATCACTTCCATGAGCCACCAACATTATAACATATGTAAGTCAGCCACCGATTCCATTAATCAATGCATAAACATTGCATTGTCACCTTGCCAAAGTGCGCCACCAAAATTTCCACCATATGCATATATAAAAATGTAATTAAACAATATTTCATATCCATTTATTTGTTATCTAGGACTTAACCACTATCAAGAAGTATTTTCATGCATATAGTATCGTAGAGCTAGGTCTCTTTTTTTTCATTAGATATAGTATTTACTTTTCCTCCAAATTCCTTTATGTAATTTTCACTAACATTTTTGTTGTACAGGCGAGAAGAAAAAATACCATACATGAACAGTAGGTTGTAGTATCATGAAGGAACAATATCTCAAAACTTAACTGATATCAACGACAACCACATCATCATCAAACATGTAACTTTGTAGCACATCATCGTAACATTGAAAATGAATAGACCTGATCTTCAAAAGTTCAAGGGGGTCCCACCTACTAGAATTATTTAGTCGTATATAATAATAGGCTTAGCAACACTTTGTGGGCGAAATTATGTAGATGATTGAAATCGTCAACAAGCCTGTGGATAGTAGGGGGTTGAGTTTTCATTCCGAATACCTAACTTTTTGCTAAGCTCAGACATCATGAAATTGCGAAAATGGCTACCATGATTAGTGACGATAGCTTGCGGGATTCCAAATCACGTGATGATATGATTGAATATGAATAGGTATGTACTTTTTTCGGTATTATCAAATGTAGGCATCGCCTCGGCCCATTTCGTGAAATAATCCACGGCTACGATGATGTATCCATGCCCCCCGACCGAGTGGGGGTTACAGGTCATGAAATCAATGCCCCATTTTGCAAAAGGTCCAACGAAAACTACAGGATGTAAAGGAGCGGGATGAGATCTTATCTTGTTATTGTACGTTTGACAAGCATGACACTTATGGATGATAGTTATACAATCTTTAAAAAAAGAAGGCCAGAGGTACCCTTCTTGTAAGATATTTTGGGTAGTGGCATACCCAGACATATGACCACCACATGATCCAGAGTAACATTCATTCAATCTTTCTCAGCCTCATCGAAGGTGAGACAGCGTCGGAAAATAGAGTCAACACCCCGACGATAGAGAGTATCACCGAGAATTATGTATTGACGGGATTGATACCATATGCGACGACAGTTTGTACTAGAGAGTGCAGGACAAAACGTTTGTGTCTGGAGATAAATGATAATATATCCATACTAAGAATCATCATAACTAATTAGAAAAAGGGATTCATTAGGTAAGGAATCCTTTGCCACATTTTATGTCTCAACAGAGGGAAAGTCACATATCAATTCGGAAAATACCAAATATTTCTTAGACTTAGCGCGTTCAAATTTTAAGTCAAAATCCAGGAGAATCACGATCCATTTGGAGTACTTCCCCTAGCAATTGGTGTGTAAATATATGTTGCATAGGGTTGCAATTAGAAAGAACAGTGGTCTTGCGTAGTAGGATATAGTGACGAAAATGTTGGACAACTTGAACAACTTCCAAGGCCATTTTTTCCACATGTAGGTATTTTGCCTTGGTAGTCGTGAGACTTCGACTCAAATAATAAATTACATGATCGTCATGCGAATCATCCTCTTGGACTAAATCCATGGAAATGGTAGAGTCCAAAGTGGCGAGGTAGAGGAAATAGTCTCGACTATAATCAGGTGGGAAAAGAAGTGGTGTTTGTGTTAGGGAAATTTTCAAAGCTTTGAAGCGTTTGTTGGCAGTCTCATCCCATAAGAATTCATAACTCTTCTTCAACAGTCGAGTAAATCCTAGCGTTAACTCAACATAGTTGGGAATGAAGCGATGTAAAAAGTTTTCCTTCCCTTGCAAACTTTGGAGCTGGCGTAATGTAGAAGGAGGAGGGAGATTAAGGTTGGCCTCAACCTTCAAAGGATCCACCCTAATTCCTTGAAGTGACACAATAAAACCCAGAAATCGATCGGACTCCACACAAAAAACACATTTGTGTGGGTTTAAACGTATACGATAGTAACGACAACGAAGAAAAATGGCTCGAGTGATCTTGGAAGTGCATGGAATGGGCCAGTAGATCATCGAGATATGGTTGAACAATGTGATTGATATCATGAAAATCATAAGACATGGCACGTTGAAAAGTTGCACTAGCGTTCTTCAAACCAAAAGGTAGTTTCCGGTAGGTGAAGGTACCCCAAGGAAAAATGAAAACAGGTTTGTGTTGATTCGCGGGTAAGATGTTGATGTGATTTTAGCCGGAGAAATCGTCCATTAAAGAGAAGATTTCTCTCCTGGCGCAATCGTCGATGATCTGGTCAATGAAGGGGGTTGGAAATTTGTCCTTGGGACAAGCTTTATTAATGTCCCTATAATCGACACATACACATATCGTGCCTTGTTTTTTATTAACCAGAACTAGATTGGATACCCAATCAGTTAAAGCCACATGATAGATAAAGCCAACCTTGAGAAGTTTTTCAACTTCGAGCTTGATAGTGACGTATTTACAAGGGTGGACTAGGATAAGTCTCTATTGAATGGGTTTAGCATCCGAATAGGTCTTAATTTCATGTATAACGATATTGGGGTCAATACCCGACATCTCTTCGTAACTCCAAGTGAAAACGTCACGAAATTCCTGAAAAATAGCTTTATAAGTGAAGACTTCGTTATCGAAACAAGCGGCTTCAATGTGAACATTTTCAACAACTCTAGGTTTAATGGATATGTCAAGAGGAATAGTGGGTGAAATGTTACTCAATTCCTCTTCATATAACACATCGTGTGTGGACTCGAGAATAGAAGAAATGACAACAATGGTCGACAAAGTTGAAATCCGTTGGTAACTCTGTAAGGTGTGTTGTTCCAGGAAGAGAATAGAACAATGATGGCCATCATCCTTGAGGGTGTCTTCCATAGACATAATAGACATGATCATCTCATCTGTAGGAAATATGACGTGGAACAGATCGGGAGATGAATCACCAAGAGAGGGAGTAGAAGGGGTTGCCTATTGAATGGCTTGATAAGTGGATTCAACCGATCTTAAAGGAATTTCCTCACCATAGCGAAGATAATCACCAGGATTGAGTACTATCCACGGGTCATAAGACGTGGGGGTTTCACGAATGAAGGTGGAAATCATATTGATCGAGGCAACCAAAGGAGGTGGAATATCGGGTGGTGGGATTGGGATTGTACCCATCAAAGTTGAATCTTTTAGTAGACCTACACTGACATTCTCATACCCAGGAGGTGTCTTAGAAATAAAGGGTACGTTGCTAGTACGGGAATCAGAGGTTAAAAAGGCCAGTTGGTCTACGATAATGACTTTTCCCTGGTGTGGAAAACATACAACACGAAAAAGGGTAGACAAAAATGCGCACATAGAATCAATCCATCTATGACGAAGTAAGAGGTTATAATCGATAGGTGCATCAAAGATCTCAACTTCAACATTGACCGATTTGCCTTCCAACGTAATAGACAATGAGGGAAGTACACCGTAGGGATTAAAGCCAGAGACATTGAAGGCCTTAAGTGTGTTGTGTGATTCAGTTAGGGGAGGAGAGCCAATGGCTTTCCAACATGCAATAGACATTACGCATGTCGAGGCACCCTCGCCAATAATGGTTCTACAAATGTTCTTGTTCTCGACAACAATTTGTATATGAAACGCTAGCTGAGGGGGTAGTCTTAGAATGTGATCTTCAGGTCAAAGATGATCAAATTTGTATCCGTAGGATCAATTCCACCAATAGCCTTTAACATTGCCTTCCGTTGAGTGGGACAACTTTGAAGGACTTTGAGCTGATATCGCGGAGGGTGCTTGTGCTAGATCTTCAACAATAATGTAGTTCTGAGCAGCACGTGCATGAGGATTGAAGGCAGAATTTCGAACAACACCCTTTGGAGGAGGGTGGAGAATTGTATCGAGACCCGGTTGTTCGATATGAAGAGGACCGTTGGGAGGTGAAGTTGAGGGAGGAGGTTGAACCAATGAAGGTGGTATATCATCAACTTTATCCTTTGAGGAAGAGTAATCTTTGGCCCGAGTAGTAAGTGTAACATCATTCTTTTTTGAATCACCAGTACACATAAGGACATAGGAAGTAGTGGAGGGAGAGGGTTGGCCGTGAATGACCAATTGGGCCTGCTGTTGAGAAGGGAAAGTTTGGCACAAAATGACAGGTGTGGGAGGCTTTGCGGTCCCTTGAAGGAACTTAGTGACCTCGAGCCATCTTGGAAAATATTTCGTGTAGTGATCACCACCACAGATAAGGCAGGGGTATCGAGGTTTGCACTTATCCTTATCATCAGCAGGTTGCATTTTGTCTTTCTCATATTGGGGATTAGTTTTGTCCTCCTTATTCTTACCCTTTCCTTTTTTAGATTTATTTTTGTCGGCAGGGGTATATTGAACAGAGTTAACCTCAGAAGTTTTTCTGGTGGAAGGAGTAGGAGTTAGAGAAATTTGAACATTAGAAGCAGTATATTTTAGGATTGGTGTGAGAGGCTTGTGTAGATTGAGGTTGAGCATGGAAGGTGCCAATCACACCATCAACCGCATGAGAAGCAACAGGGGTAGTTGAGGTGGCTTTGGTATAAGGATGAGGAGCATCAGGGAGCAAGTCATAAATAGTACCCGTTTGCAAATAAACGAGATCTAGGTATTGAGCATGACTGGTTGCCTATTATTCAGTGACAACTCCACCCATGGAAATGTCACAAGAGATTTCATTCATGAATTATTTGGTGAACCATTTCGCCAATAACTGATTAGGAAGGTTGAGTTTGATCAAACGTCATCTTCTTTGCCACTCATGGATGTGATAGGAATATGAGTGGTTGAATTTTGCTTAAAGGAACTCAAAATCTCGGTTCCTATTTCATAGCAGATTGAAAATTGGTAATGTGTGAGGAAAGCCATGGCTAGGGTATTAAAGTCAGTGAAGAAGCCTCGTGGTAATTCTATATACSACTTTGCAGCCRAACCTATAAGAATTTGTTGGAAGAGTCGTAACCGAATGGAGTCGTCCATCAAAGAGTTGGACGAACACCAAAGGTGAAAAATCATGACATGGTTGTTTGGGTATTCTCCCACTTTACCGTCAAATTTGGGAATGTCAGATGGTATCTTGGCCGGTATAACGGGCCAGTGGGGAGAATGTAGGATAGGTTCATTCAATATTCTAGACAAGTCAGGTAGATCCAAAGTGGCTAAAAAGGGCAACTGTCTATTCATGTGAGGGTACTGGTGACTTTGGGGAGGGAGTCTCGTCAGTATACCAGTAGAACCATAAGTAGTTTGCATGTGAGTTAAAGGTCCTAACATATTCAGACGTGCGTGTGGATGCATGTATCCCATAGGGTTGTACTGATTAGGGATGTTCCCTTCGAAAGTGACACTAGAATGAACATTTGAACCCCAAATGGGATTGGAAAAACCGAGATATGACTGGCCCGAGCTAGGGGGTATGAAAGAGATAACTTGAGGCTGTTTCCCCCAGATAATTGTGGATTTCCCTGGATGAGAAGGTTCCAATACTGGGCTAGTGATCCTGGAATGTTTTATCTGTTAAGGTCCTAACCCGCACATAGGTAGATCAATGTATGCAGATGTAATAAAGGTCAATATTAATAAGACCTTTCAATAAAATAGAATAAGGCGGATGTAAGAAGGCCTAATAGAAGCTTCCGCTTCTAGAAGGATATTCCTCTAGATGCTTCTCTTAATAGACATATTAGTATAAATAAGAGTCGAGGGTGTGAAAACCCGAGTTTTGGAGATTATTGTAACAGAGATCTGCTCGACTGGAGGTTGCCCCCTCGAAGAGGCCTGTGAACATTGCTATCTGATTCAAAGTGTTATTTCTGTTGCTATTTCGTATATCATTTCTGTGTATTGTGAAGATTATGCTGGATATTTTACTGTTATTCTGTCATTTCTAGCATTTCATTTCTGTTCTGCATATTATATATATATGGTATCTTGCAAGTGGTATCAGAGCACTTTCCTTGGCAGAAATCGTGGGTATTTTTTTTCCAGGGTAGAGACGTATTCCGGCGTCTTTAAGCCACATAGATCTGTCATTACGTGCATAAATCCGCGGTTGTGGGATTCATACACACAGGAAATACAAGTGGTTCTTAAGCGCACATCTGTTGGCCACCCTTGTAACCCCTGTTGGTACCCCTTCGAGTGGTAGCGCATCAGACAACACCTATGTACAGATCGACCTAGATTTCATGAAGCCCTCTTTAGATAAACCTATCGGCCGTCGGACTGCTATAGTGTCACCGAGAACAACACTCGGGAAGATACTCTCTAGTACCTAGG
>SNQJ01S0020811.1:142925-173970 GCA_010110895.2 Picea sitchensis
TGAATCAGTTATGTATACAAGCTTGAAACTTTTCCTGTTTTTTTTTATTCTTTTTATATTATTATTTAATGTGTTTTTGATAACTTAACATGTATATATATAAAATGATCAATCACACAAAATACAAAGAGACATTGATTTTCTCGAGGAAACCCATAAAGGGTGAAAACCTCTTCTTCTTAGGATGTCAATCAAGATCCAACTTTCATGTACATCATAGTCTTTGAGCTCCAACCTCTGATAGAAAGCTACAACTTGTAGGGACTACCAACTCTTAGATTTCTCTAGCACTAACTAGGTGGAAGCACCAACTCCCAGGTTTATCTAGCACCCACTATATGGAAGCACCAACTCTCCGAATATCTTTTAGCACCAACTAGAATTTAGAGGACTGCAATCCTCCCTAGCACCACCCTACCACCCTGAATGAATCTTACAAAACTTTACTTACTTGCTCTGTCTCTGATATGGTCTGTTACAACTCCATGTCTCCTCTGCCTTCTTCATCTTCTATACTCTATTCTGCTTATTAATCATTCAACTTCTATTCTCTTCTCTTTTTCCTCCTACGCTCAACACTGGATGTTTTTCAACTTCTCTTCTGCCTTTCATGTTATGCGCTGCTTCTACATCATCCTCACTGTGCCACAGATCTTCCCTTCAGATTATGAATTATGTCTTGTCCTACCCACATGCATCACTCTCTAAGAGACACTCTGTCTCTTCTCTATTCTACATATCTTTCACACGTCGATTCATCTGCCTGATCATCATGCAAACTCTTCATCTTATCTAGCCATTATTAAAGGTTATTTGGCTTCTCTAGCAGTTATCCTGAGAATATTTTGCTTCTCTGTCAGTCGAAATTCTTCGTCTTCTCTGGCAGTTACAACTAGTCATTTTTTGGATTCTTTGGATTCTAAGTCCCTTCCTTCATGTGAAATCTGGTGGTGACCATACACCTATTCAAAAGGTGCTTCACATTCTTGGTCTATCGAGCACTAGCTCCCTATTTTTCGATCTGACCTTAGGCGACTAACTTCACATGACCACATGATTGCGAGCACAAGCTCTCTTCTCGTTAGCTCCCTGTCGCATGGGACGTTGAGCTATGTCCTTACGTAAGTGAACAATTGCAGGCACATCCAACAGTGGTTTGGGATTAACCTCTTTTCTCCCCATAATCTACCTCTAGCTACCACGTACCCCTTCTCCAATACCGTAGTTTCAATTGTGGTCTGCCCTAAGAAAATTAACTTCTGAGCAACTTATGATCCCGCAATCAAGCATGATCGTCGATCTCGTAGTCTCTGAAAAATTCCCTTGATCAATTACTCCGATCTATTGTTTTTTCCTGCCTTCTTTCCTCCGTCCACACACAATCTTTAGTCTCAATGACCAAGTGACATGTGGCCCTCCAAACCAATGGACGAGATCGATTTCGCCTTTCGGGCTTCAGGGGTCTCGATTCTCAAACTCTTCTTTCTCCTAGAGAATTTCACTCAAATTCCACAATGTAATGATGCGTGGTCTTATCGAATCAACGGTCACAATCCATTCAGATATTCGGGGTTCGAAAATCTAAACTTTCCAACCTTTGAACCTTCCTTTTCTTTTTCCCGGAGTTGACAATCCACTGACGTGTGTTCCTTTTGAATCAATGGTCACAATCCTTTCGAGTATTTGGGGTTCGAAAATATCAACTTTCCAACCTTTCAACCTTCCTTTTCTTTTTCCCGGAGATGAAAATCGACTGGCGCGTGTCCCTTTCGAATCAATGGTCACAATCCTTTCCCGTATTCGGGGTTCATAAATCTCAACTTTCAAACCTTTCAACCTTCCTTTGATTTTTCCCGGAGATGACGATCCACTGACGCGTGTCCATTTCAGATCAACAATCACGATCCTTTTTCGTCTTTGGACTTCGGTATTCTCAAGTCTCAACTGGAAATCCTTGAAGTGATATTTCTTCAAAATATGAGATCAGCTGACATGTACTCCCCTTGACGATCAACGGTCGAGAATTGTCTTCGGTGATTTTCACGTTCTTCCCATCCACAAACTTCCGAAGTTGTAGATCTCGCRTCACCTATCCTCCTTGAAGATGGACGACCCCAGACCACTTCGGGACTCTAGAACTTTGGGCAAGTGCTGGTGGTAAATATCTCAAAGTAAAACTCCTGGAGTGACGTCACTTACTTACGACACTTGATGATGTGTCATGATCCTAGTAGCTACCACGTGTCACTCAGATTTTTGATTTGCATGTACTTGAAATGTCGAATAAACTTGACACTTGTCACTGTCGGATTGCACCATGTGTCCTTTCTGATGTAGTCTTGCTGACATGGAGCCTCATTTACTTCGATACTTCGAGTATTTCAACTTTTCAATTCGCCAATTCTTCCGAAGTGAGAATTCCCAAACAGTAATCTCCTCGCAAATTTTAGACCCGAACTAAATGGTGTTCATCGATCATGTTCTTATATTGACGGCTTGATATTTCTGCGATGCTTCTTTTCTAGCTTATCCTGGCCTTCCACTTTAAAATGATCTGGCAGCTGATGTTTACTTCGGCTCTCTGGGTCTCTAGACTTCGAGGATTTCAGATCTCAAACTGAAACCCTTGAAGTGATTTCTTTGGAGCGTAACCTCCTCACATCCTTAGACCTGAAATGAATGTTTTTCATTGATCAAGATCTTATATCAATGGCTCTTGCTTATCCTGTCCTGCCACTTAAATCAATCCGACGGTTGTTGGTCCTTTGGATCGGTGATCCAATGGCCACTTTTGGTCTTCCTCCTGATCTTATGATCTCACTAACTTAGAATATTTTCTAGGTGTTCACAGGTCTCGACCTTTGCTCCACCCGCGAATCCATGTCTTGGACCTCGTCTGCACTTCTGGAAACCGCTATCTCTTCTAAGATTTCTCGTCTTCTGCGTTCTCTAGGTTTGGCTCGCTGCTATTCTTTCCATCAATGAAAAGCACATTCTTCCTATAAATATGCCAACAATCTCCCCCTTTGGCATTGATGAAAAACCTGAAAGGCTTCCCTATTTTTCTTAGACCTCCAACTGTAGCATACATATAACACCTTTTTCGCCCCCTTTGACATCAATCTAAAAGAAAACAGAGAGTGACTCTGTGCTCCCCTTGATCAGATATACTAGGAGAACTCTCCCCCTGACCAGATAGATTATTTTAACTTGATAATAGGGTCACACCCAACTTCTTGCGTAGATACTCAAATAGAGATTTTGCAAGTGATTTAGTGAAGATATAAGCAATCTGATCTTTGGATGGAATATAATGCAAATAAACAATAGTGTTGGTTACATGTTCCCTCAAGAAGTGATACTTGATGGGTATATTCTTGGTCTTGGAGTGAAATACATTATTCTTTGGCACACTAATTGCACTAGTATTATCACAATGAATTGAGATCGGTGCATTATATTTTACCTCCAAGTATGCAAGTGTCTGAATCATCCATAATACTTGGGTACAACAAGTGGTAGCTGCAATGTATTCATATTCTATTGCTTAGTTCCCCTATCATAGACATTTCAAATTCAAACTGCATGGCAGAAGAAAACCATTGTACCAATGAAGCATTATTGCTTCCAAAGATGTCATTTACATAGACCATCACAATGAGAAAATCATTACCCTTTGTTTTGATATATAGATTGCTGTAAACTGTTCCTCTCTTGAACCCTTTGTCTTGAAGATACTTATCCAGTCTGTAATACTAGGAACAAAGAGCTTGTTTCAACCCATATAAGGCTTTCTTTATCTTGCAGAAAACGTCAGGGTTATATGATAGTTGGAAACCATTTGGTTGTTCCATATAGACTTCATCTTTTAGATCTCCATTTAGAAAAAGATGACTTGACATCCATTTGTTAGACTTTAAACTGTTTATGACACACATAGGTAAGAAACGTTCTAATAGCTTATAATCTTGCTACAGGCACAAATGTTTCATCGAAATACAATCCTTCTATTTGATCAGATCCTTTGTAGACCAATCTAGCCTTATTCCTTACAATATTTCCTTGCTCGTTCAACTTGTTTTTGTAGACCCATTTGGATCCTATCACATTTTTATTTGCTAGCCTAGGAACGAGTTCTCAAGTGTCATTCTTTTCAATCTAGTCCAGTTCCTCATTCATTGATTCTAACCAATTTACATCTTTATTGGATTCATTAAATTTATTAGGTTCCACCATGGATATGAAGGCTATATGTGATTGATCGGTGTCTTTGATTATCCTTCTCCTGGTTTGTACACATTTGTCTTTCTCACCAATTATCTGACTTTCACGATGATTCTTTTGAGTAATTCCGGAGGAAGGATTTGATGTTGATTGCTATCTCGACTCTTCTTGTCTGGGTGTCTCTTCTCCACCTGATTCATCATATTCTTGTGACTCTGATATTTGTTGTTCTTTATCTTCAATATTCTCATCATAGTTTTCATTTGGCTTAGTGCTTATTCTTTGTTTATCTTTTACAGGAGCTTCTTCATCAATTCAAACATCAATATAGTCTACTAATTTATGCATTCTTTTGTTAAAGCATTTGTATCCTTTACTGTTCGTTGCATATCCTAAGAAGATACCTTCATCAACTCTACTATCAAATTTTCCAAGATGATCATCATTATTCTTGATGTAGCATTTACTTCCAAATACTTTGAAGTTCTTGATTGATGCAGGTCGACCAAACCACAACTCATATGGAGTTTTATCACTGTTCAGCCTTATATGCACTTTGTTTAGAATATGAATGGTCGTGTGAACAACCTCAACCTAGAAGGTTTTTGAAATGTCCCTTTCACTCATCATATCCCTTTCCATCTGCTAAATTGATCTATTTTGGCGTTCTACAACTCCATTTTGTTGAGGAGTACCTGGAATAGTATAGTCTCTTTTAATTCCATGTCTGTCACAGAATTATTTGAAATTTGTTGACATAAATTCTCCTCCCTTGTCTGAGTGAATTGCCTTTAAATTCCTTCCTATCTGATTCTCAGCTAACGCCTTAAACTTTTTTAACTTCTCAAACACATTAGATTTTTCTCTTAGAAAGGAAATCCATGTAAGTCTGGAGAAGTCATCAATGACTAGCATAAAGTAACGTTCTCCCCCAGTTCCTTCCTTTCGCGATGGCCCACACATATTCATATGAGAAATTTGAAGTGGTTTCTCTGAAGATGTGAAACTCTTCGATTTGAATTGAACATGAGTCAACTTCCCAATTTGACAGGATTCACATACAAATTTATTAGGCTTAGATATTCTTGGAAGGTCTTTCATAGCGCCTTCATTATTCAGTTTGACAATATGATCAAAATTCAGGTGTCCAAGCCTTCTGTGCCATAACAAAATTTCATCAAGTTTTCTTAAATGAAATTTCTCCTTATATTCCTTCAGAACATATACATTGTTTCCAGTTATAACCCCTTTTGCAATCAACTCTCCTATGTTTACTGTCTTTATTTTACAATTCTTGGCAGTAAAAGTGACTTCACATCCTCTATCACATATCTAACTGACACTAAGAAGATTATTCTTTAAACCATCAACAAATAATACATCTTGAGATTTGCTTCTTACATTACTGAAGCTTACTAGACCTTTACCTCTGATCTTTCCCAGAGCATCATTTCTAAAGGTCACACTCCCTGATTTATTTTCTTTGAGTAAAAGGAACTTACTTTTGTCACCTGTCATATGATTGGAGCATCCACTGCCAATATACCAGGTGTATTTTTGTTTTTTAGCTGACAACACTAATCCACACTTGTTATCTTCATTCTTCTTCCAAACCTTGACATTTTCAGCTCCGTGATTTGAATCTGGCTTATAGTTTTTTAAGCGACAGTTTGCAGCTTTATGTCCATAATTATGGCAGATGTAACATTCTGGTTCATTGAAAGAATGTGAAAAATTTCTGATGACATCCTTTAATTGTTGTTTGAGGATGTCTTCAGTCTTCTTAGCTTCTTCTAACTTAACCTTCAATAGAGTAATTTCTTCAGATGGATCATTGCATGTTTTCTCATACCTGAGCAGTAACTGTTTTTCTTTTCTTTTCTTTTCTCTGAGTCTATCAATCTCTTCCATGGCACTGGCAAGTTCTCCTTCAATATCTACTACTGCTTCACAATCAATGAACTCACTTCCTATATCTTTAGTGTTTATATCATTTAAATCTATTAGCATGATATCATTTATTTTATCTTCAATAGAAGAGGCACTGCTTTCATCATTTGAGGGATCATTATCATTGTTTACACAAAAGGCTTTTATTCTTAAAATTATTCTCTTTATAGACCTTCTTGTGTTTGTTCTTCTCTTCATTTTCATATGTATGGTCCTTTCTTTTGTGAGGACACTTAGATGAAAAATGACCTATCTGACCACAATTGAAAATTTTTAAGGGTAGTTTACCTTTGTATTTGCTTGATCCTTTCTTCAGTCTTCTCACAAAAATTTCTTCAATCTCATCTATATCGGAGTCTGTGTTTTTCTCTACTTTAAAAGTTGCCTCCCTTGTAGTGGATTTACCTTTGGTGATTCTCATTTCATAAGAAGTTAGGTTTCCAAGAAGTTGATCTAATGTCAACATTTTGAGATCAACTATCTCCTCTATAGCAGAGACCTTTGAGTTAAATCTATCAGGAAGAGATCATAATATTTTCTGGACTAGAAAAGATTCATGTATCATTTCACCTAGGCCTTTCATAGTGTTGACAAGTTATTCTATACGTAAGAAGTACTTACTGATAGTTTTGTCTTCATCCATATTTAACTGCTCAAATTTCAGTACTTATCATCTTTTGAGGCCAAGAATACAGGCTTCACATATCTCATTTCAACGACATCCCAAACATCATCATCCAAAGACATTAAATGTCTTCTCATTCTTAGTTTCTAGAAGGCAAAGTTTGTTCCATCAAACAGAGGGGTTCTATTAGTTGAACTTCCATCATGACTAGTCATGTTCAAGCTTATAGATCTACCTTTGATCAAAGGCACCATCTCTGATACCAATTGATGGAAATATAACTGAGGGGGGGTGGGGGTGAATCAGTTGTGTATATAAGCTTGAAACGTTTCCTGTTTTTATTATTATTTCTAGATTATTATTTAATGTGTTGATGATAACTTAAAATTTATAGATATACAATGATCAATCACATAGAATACACAGAGACACTAATTTTCCTGAGGAAACCCATAAAGGGTGAAAACCTCTTTTTCTTAGGATGTCAATCAAGCTCTAACTTTCATGTACATCACAATATTTCAGCTCCAACTCAAATATGAGGCTACAACCTCTAATAGAAAGCTACAACTTGTAGAGAGCACCAACTCTCAGATTTCTCTAGCACCAACTAGGTGGAAGCACCAACTCGCAGGTTTCTCTAGCACCCACTAGATGGAAGCATCAACTCACCGAATATATTCTAGAACCAACTAGAATTTAGAGAATTGCAATCCTCCCTAGCACCACCCTACCACCCTGAATTAATCTTACAAAACTTTACTTACTTGCTCTGTCTTTGATATGGTTTGTTACAACTCCATGTCTCCTCTGCCTTCTTCAACTTCTATACTCTGTTCTGCTTCTTCATCGTTCAACTTCTTTTCTCTGCTCTTTTTCCTCCTGTTCTCAACACTCCATGTTGTTCAACTTCTCTTATTCCTTTTACACTATGTGCTGCCTCTGCATCATCTTCACTGCGCCATAGATCTCCCCTTCAGATTATGCACTGCATCTCGTCCTACTCACATGCATCAATCTCTGAGAGACACTCTGTCTCTTCTCTATTATTCATATATTTCACATGTCGAGTCATCTACCTTTTCATCATACAAACTCCTCATCTTCTCTAGCCATTATTCAAGGTTATTTGGCTTCTTTGGCAGTTATCCTGAGAATCTTTTGCTTCTGTGTCAGTCGAAATTATTCGTCTTCTATGGCAGTTACAACCAGTCATTTTTTGTCTTATTTGGCTTCTAAGTCCCTTCCTTCATGTGACCTCTGGCGGTGACCATACGCCTATTCAAAAGGTGCTTCATGTTCTTGGTCTATCGAGCACTAGCTCCCTATTTTCTGATCTGACCTTGGGTGATTAAATTCGCATGACCAAGTGATTGCGAGCGCAAGCTCTCTTCTCGTTATCCCCTTGTCACATGTGACCTCAAGATACATCCTTGCATAAGAGAAAAATTGTGGGCATGTCCAACAGTGGTTGGGATTAACCTCTTTTCTCCCCACAATCTACCTCTAGGTGCCACGTACCGCTTCTCCGATACCGTGGTTTCAATTGCAGTCTGCCCTCAGAAAATTAACTTCCAAACAACTTCTGATCTCGCAATCAAGTGGGATCGTCAATCTCGCGGTCTCTGACAGATTCCCTTGATTAATGGATTCGATCTATTGTCTTTTCTTTCCTTCTTTCCTCCTTCCACGCATGATCCTTAGTCTCAACGACCAAGTGACATGTGGCCCTCCAAACCAACGGGTGAGATCGATTTCCCCTTTCGGGCTTAGGAGTCTCGATTATCAAACTCCACTTACTCTCAGAGAATTTCACCTGAATTCCATGATCTAACGACGCATGGTATTCTCGAATCAACGGTCACAATCCCTTTGGGTATTTGGGGTTCATAAATATCAACTTTCCAACATTACAACCTTCCTTTTCTTTTTCCCGGAGCTGACAATCCACTGATGCATGATCCTTTTGGATCAACGGTCATGATCCTTTTGCGTATTCAGGGTTTGGAAATCTCAAGTTTGCAACCTTTCAACCTTCCTTTTCTTTTTCCCGGAGCTGACAATCCACTGATGCGTTTCCCTTTCGACTCAACGGTAACTATCCTTTCGCGTATTCAGGTTTTGAAAATATCAACTTTCCAACCTTTCAATCTTCCTTTGCTTTTTATCAGAGCTAAAAATCCACTGACGCGTGTCCCTTTCAGAGCAACGGTCATGATCCTTTCGCGTCTCCAAACTTCGGGATTCTAAAGTCTCAAATGGAAATCATTGAAGTGAGATTTCTCCGAAATCTCAAATCAGCTTACACGTACTCCCCTTGATGATCAACGATCGAGATTTATCTTCGGTGATTTTCATGTTCTCCCCATCCACAAACTTCTAAATTTGTGGATCTCGTGCCACCTGTCCTCCTCGACGATGGATGGCCCCAAACCACTTCAAGACTTTGGAACTTTGGGAAAGTGCTGGTGGTAAAGCTCCCGGAGTGAGATCACTTACTTATGTCACTTGATGACGTGTCATGAGAATAGTAGTTGCCACGTGTCACTCAGATTTTTTATTTGCACGTACCTAAAATGCCGAATCAACTTGACACTTTTCATTTTCTTATTGCACCACGTGTTCTTTATGATGTAGTCTTGTTGACGTGGATACTCATTTACTTTGGAACTTCGGCCTTCGAGACTTTGAGTATTTCAACTTTTCAAGTTGCCAATTCTTCCAAAGTGAGAATCCCTGAATAGTAATCTCCTCGCAACTTTTAGACCCAAACTAAATTTTGTTCGTCGATCATGTTATTAGATTGACGACAAATGTAACATAATACTTGTCATATTCTGATGATATAAGGCCTAAAATTGTTGATGACATAAAGCTGCAGACTGTCTCTTAAAAAACATCCTTTAATTGTTACATCTGACATAATTATGGACATAAAGGTCTTTCACGGTGCCTTCATTATTCAGTTTGACAATATGATCAAAATTCAGGTGTCTAATCCTTTTGTGCCATAACCAACTTTCATCAAGTTTTCTTAAATGAAATTTATCCTTATCTTCCTTCAAAACATATACATTGTTTTCAGTTCTAACCCCTTTTGCAATTACCTTTCCTGTGTTTACTGTCTTTATTTTACAATTTTTAGTAGTAAAAGTGACTTCACATCCTCTGTCACATATCTGACTGACACTAAGAAGATTATTCTTTAAGCCATCAACAAATAATACATCTTCAGATTTGCTTCTTCCATTACTTAAGCTTACTAAACCTTTACCTCTGATCTTTCCTGGAGCATAATTTCCAAAGGTCACACTCTCTGATTTACTTTCTTTGAGTAAAAGGAACTTACTTTTGTCACTTGTCATATGACTACAGCATCCGCTGTCAATATACCAGGTGTCTTTTTGTTTTTGAGCTGACAACACTAATCCACACTTGTTATCTTCATTCTTCTTCCAAACCTTGACATTTTAAGCTCTGTGATTTGAATCTGGCTTATAGTTTTTTAAGCGACAATCTACAACTTTATGTCCATAATTATGGAAGATGTAACATTCTGGTTCATTGAATAAAGGATCATAATGATTGTTATGTGTAATATGCATCCTTTTCCCAACCATCACATGATTTGTAGTCAGTGGTTGTTTGTTACTTGGTTGTCTCATTCTTTGTTGTGGCAGATATTTATTCCTTGGTTGTCTTGATTGCTCATTTCTAAATCTTAAAGAACAATTTACAACTTTCTGGCCAAAGTTAGAGAAGTAAAACAAATATCCATAGAAAAAATCTTTGTACCTGGAAAATGGTTGTCTTCTTTGAGTAGGTCGATTTATTCCATACTGATGATTTCCTTATGCAGAGGGTGTATTATTTCTTTGTTCTACAGATTCAGTTCTGGTATATTTTCTTTCACTTCTCCTCGACAGTTGATTCTCTTCCTTTGTTTCTGTAGGTTTGTTGTTGTGAATGGTTGTAGATTTGACAGACTTGGTGGATTCTTTGTTGCTTGACTGACCACTACTTGATCCCTCTTCATACCCCAAACCGGTTTTCAACTTTGAATTTATTTGCTGATTCAGAATGGAGGCTAATCCTTCTGAGGCTTTAATACTTGTCAGATTCTGATGATATAAGGCCTGAAATTTATGATGACATAAAGATGCAAACTGTCGATTAAAAAACATCCTTTAATTGTTACATATGACATAATTGTTGTTTGAGGATGTATTGAATCTTCTTAACTTCTTCTAACTTAACCTTCAATAGAGTAATTTCTTCAGATGGTTCATTGCATGTTTTCTCATACCTGAGCAATAACTGTTTTTCTTTTCTTTTCTTTTCTCTAAGTCAATCAATCTCTTCCATGGAAATGAAAAGTTATCCTTCAACATATACTACTACTTCACAATCAACGAAATCACTTCCTATATCTCCAGTGTTTATATCATCTAAAGCTATTAGCATGATATACTTTATTTTATCTTCAATAGAAGAGCCATTGCTTTCATCATTTGAGGGATCATCATCAATGTTTACACAAAGGCTTTTCTTCTTAAAATTATTCTCTTTATAGACCTTCTTTTGTTTGTGGTTCTCTTCATTGTCATATGTCTGATCCCTTCTTTTATCATGACACTTAGATGCAAAATGACCTATCTTACCACAATTGAAAAATTTGAAGGGTATTTTACCTTTGCATTTGCCTGATCCTTTCTTCAGTCTTCTCACAAAATTTGCTTCAATCTCATCTATATCAGAGTCTGTGTTTTTCTCTACTTTAAAAGATGCCTCCCTTGTAGTGGATTTACCTTTGGTGTTTCTCATTTAATAAGAAGTTATGTTTCCAAGAAGTTGATCTAGTGTCAACGTTTTGAGATCAACTATCTCCTCTATAACAGAGACCTTTGAGTTAAATCTATCAGGAAGAGATCTGAATATTTTCTAGACTAGAAAATATTCATCTGTCCTTTCACCTAGGCCTTTCATAGTGTTGAAGAGTTATTCTATACGTAAGAATTACTTACTGATAGTTTCGTCTTCATCCATATTTAACTACTCAAATTTCAGTCTGTGGGTCTGAAGTTTTGCGTCTTTCACCTTTTCATTACCTTCATAACTACTTATCAGCTTGTCCCACACAACTTTTGTTGAATCATAGTGCATGAATTTGACAAACTGGGCTTCAGAACATCTACTGAGGATGGAATTCATTACTTTTGCATTAAATCTAAACTCTAGCTTATCATCTTTTGAGGCCAATACTACAGGCTTCACATATCCCATTTCAACGACATCCCAAACATCATCACCCAAAGACATTAAATGTGTTCTCATTATTATTTTCCAGAAGGCAAAGTTTGTTCCATCAAATAGAGGGGGTCTATTAGTTGAACTTCCATCATGACTAATCATGTTCAAGCTTATGGATCTACCTTTGATCAAAGGCACCGAATTTGATACCAATTGTTGGAAATATAACTGAGAGGGGGGGTGAATCAGTTATGTATATAAGCTTGAAATGTTTCCTATTTGTTTAATTCTTTCTAGATTATTATTTAATGTGTTGCTAATAACTTAACATATATAGATATACAATGATAAATCACATAGAATACACAAAGACACTTATTTTCTTGAGGAAACCCATAAAGGGTGAAAACCTCTTCTTCTTAGGATGCCAATCAAGCTCCAACTTTCATGTACATCACAGTCTTTGAGCTCCAACTAAAATATGAGGCTACAACCTCTGATATAAAGCTACAAATTGCAGAGAGAACCAACTCTTATATTTCTCTAGCACCAACTAGGTGGAGGCACCAACTCCTAGGTTTCTCTAGCACCCACTAGATGGAAGCACCAACTCCCCGAATGTCTTCTAGCACCAACTAGAATTTAGAGAACTGCAATCCTCCCTAGCACCACCCTACCACTCTGAATGAATCTTACAAAACTTTACTTACTTGCTATGTCTCTGATATGGTCTGTTACAGCTCCATGTCTCCTCTTCCTTCTTCATATTCTATACTCTATTCTCCTTCTTCATTGTTCAACTTATATGCTCTGCTCTTTTTCCTCCTGCTCTCAACACTGCATGTTGTTCAACTTCTCTTCTTCCTTTTATTCTATGTGTTGCCTCTACATCATATTCACTGTGCCACGGATCTCCCCTTCAGATTATGCACTGCGTCTCGTCCTACCCACATGCATCACTCTCTGAGAGACACTCCATCTCTTCTCTATTCTTCATATCTTTCACACGTCGAGTCATATTCCTGATCATCATGCGAACTCTTCATCTTCTCTGGCCATTATTCAAGGTTCTTTGGCTTCTCTGACAGTTATCCTGAGAATCTTTGCTTCTCTATCAATCGAAATTCTTCATATGCTCTGGCAGTTACATCCAGTCATTTTTTGGCTTCTTTGGCTTCTAATTCCCTTCCTTCATGTGACCTATGGCGGTGACCATACACCTATTCAAAAGGAACTTCGTGTTCTTGGTCTATCGAGCACTAGCTCCCTATTTTTCGATCTGACCTTGGGCGATTAAATTCACATGAGCAAGTGATTGCGGCCATGAGCTCTCTTCTTGTTATCCCTATGTCGCATGTGACCTCGGGCTACGTCCTTGCATAAGTGAACAATTGCGGGCATGTCCAACAGTGGCTTGGGATTAACCTCTTTTCTCCCCACAATCTACCTCCAGCTGCCACGTACCCCTTCTTCGATACCGTGGTTTCAATTGTAGTCTGCCATCAAAAAATTAACTTTCAAGCAAATTCTAATCCCATAATCAAGTGGGATCATCCATATCACGGTCTCTGACAGATTCCCTCGATCAACGGCTCTGATCTATTGTCTTTTCCTACCTTCTTTCCTCCTTCCACGCACGATCCTTAGTCTCAACGACCAAGTGACATGTGGCCTTCCAAACCAATGGATGAGATCGATTTCACCTTTCTGGATTTGGGAGTCTCGATTTTCAAAATTCGCTTGCTCATGGAGGATTTCACCTGGAGTCCATGATCTAACGACGCATGGTCTTCTTGAATCAACGGTCACAATCCCTTTGGGTATTCGGGATTAAGAAATCTCAACTTTCCAACCTTTCAACCTTCCTTTGCTTTTTCCTGGAGCTGACAATCCACTGATGTGTATCCCGTTTGGATTAATGGTCACGATCCTTTTGTGTATTCAGGGTTCAAAAATATCAACTTTTCAACCTTTCATCCTTCCTTTACTTTTTCTCGGAGCTGAAAATCCACTGACACGTGTCCCTCTCGGATCAACAGTAATGATCCTTTTGCATATTCGGGGTTCGAAAATCTCAACTTTCCAACCTTTCAACCTTCCCTTTTTTCCCCCAGAGATGACAATCCACTTAGGCGTGTCCCTTTCAGATCAACGGTCACGATCCTTTCATGTCTCTGGACTTCGAGATTCTCAAGTCTCAACTGAAAATCCTTGAAGTGAGATTTCTTTGAAATCTCAGATCAGCTGACACATACTCCCGTTGACAATCAACGGTCGAGATTTATCTTCGATGATTTTCACGTTCTCCCCATCCACAAACTTTTGAATTTGTGGATCTCATGCCACTTGTCCTCCTTGATGATGGATGACCCCAAACCACTTCAGGACTTCGGAAATTTGGGCAAGTGCTGGTGGTAAAGCTCTCGGAGTGACATCACTTACTTACATCACTTGATGATGTGTCATGAGAGTAGTATCTACCACGTGTCACTCAAATTTGTGATTTGCACGTACCTAAAATGCCGAATAAACTTGAGACTTTTCTTGCTGACGTGGATCCTCATTTACTTCGGGACTTCAACCTTCGAGACTTTGGGTATTTCAATTTTTCAAGTCACCAATTCTTCCAAAGTGAGAATCCCTGAATAGTAATCTCCTCGCAACTTTTAGACCCGAACTAAATGTTGTTCGTCGATCATGTTCTTAGATTGATGGCTCGATCTTTCTGCAATGCTTCTTTTCTAGCTTATCCTATCCTTCCACGTTAAAATGATCTGACGATTGACGTTTACTACGACTCTTTGGACTTCGGGGATTTCAAATCTCAAACTGAAACTCTCGAAGTGATTTATCCAGAGCATAACCTCCTCACATCTTTAGACCTGAAACAAATGTTGTTCGTTGATCAATATCTTAGATCAACGACTCTTTCTTATCTTGTCGTTCCACTTAAATCAATCTGACAGTTGTTGGTCCTTTGGATCAGTGATACAACAACCACTGTCGCTTGTCCTCCTGAGCTTCTGATCTCTCCAACTTAGAATATTTTCTAATTGTTCACGGGTCTCGACGTTTGCTCCACCTGTGAGTCTATTTCTTGGACCTCGTCTTCACTTCTGGAAACTGCTATCTCTTCTGAGCTTTCTCTTCTTCTAAGGTCTCGAGGTTTGGTTCGTTTTTGTTATTTCCATCAATGAAAAGTGAATTCTTCCTGTAAACATGCCAACAATATCCCCCTTTGGAATTGATGGCAACCCTGAAAGTCTGCACTATTTTTCTTAGACCTCCAAATGTAGCATACAAACAACACCTTTTTCTCCCCCTTTGACATCAATGTCAAAGAAAACAAAGAGTGACTCTGTGCTCCCCTTGATCATATATACTAGGATCACTCTCCCCCTGATCAGATAGATTATTTAAACTTTATAATAGGGTCACGCCCAACTTTTGGCGTAGATACTCAAACTGAATTTTTGCAAGTGGTTTAGTGAAGATATCATCAATCTGATATTTGGATGGAATATAATGCAAAGAAACATCAATGTTGGTTAACCGTTCCCTCGAGAAGTGATACTTGATGGGTATATGCTTGGTCTTGGAGTGAAATACATGATTCTTTGACACACTAATCACACTAGTATTATCACAATGAATTGTGATCGGTGCATTATATTTTACCTCCAAGTCTGCAAGTGTCTGAATCATCCATAATACTTGGGTACAACAAGTGGCAGCTGCAATGTATTCAACTTTTGTAGTCGATAAGGAAATATAACCTTTCTTATTTCTCAACCATTCTAAAAGAGAATATCCTAAGAAGAATGCACCTCCACTCGTTCTTTTCCTTTCATCCACGCAGTTAGCCCAATCAACATCTGAATAGTCTAATAATTGAAAATTTTGATTCCTAGGATACCATAGGCCATAGTTCATTGTTCCTTTCAAGTATCTGAATATTCTTTTGACATCTAACAGATGACTTTGTTTAAGTGCAGCCTGATACCTTCCTACCATTCCAACAACATGCATTATGTCTAGATGGGACGTTGTGATGTACAATAGGATGCCTATCATAGACCTGTATGAAATATGATCAACATCAGGTGAGTCATCATCCTTGCTTAACTTGCATCCAATGACCATAGGTGTTCTCATAGGTGTAGAATATTCCATTTGAAACCTTTTCAACATTTCTCTTAGATATTTCTCCTGAGAAAGAAATATTCCTTTAGACCTCTGAGTAATTTGCAGACCAAGAAAAAATGACAGTTCCCCTATCATAGAAATTTCAAATTTAGACTACATGGTTGAAGCAAACCATTGTACCAATGAAGAATTATTTCTTCCGAAGATTATGTCATCTACATAGACCAACATAATGAGAAAATACTCACCCTTTGTTTTGATATATAGATTGTTGTCAATTGTTCCTCTCTTGAACCCTTTGTCTTGAAGATACTTATCCAGTCTATAATACCATGCACGAGGAGCTTGTTTCAATCCATATAAGGCTTTTTTCAGCTTTCATACAAAGTCAGGGTTATCTGACAGTTGGAAACCCTTTGGTTATTCCATATAGACTTCTTCTTTTAGATCTCCATTTAGAAAAGATGACTTGACATCCATTTGATAGACTTTAAACTATTTATGACACACATAGACAAGAAACATTCTAATAGCTTCTAATCTTGCTATGAGCGCATCAAAATCCAATCCTTCTATTTGAGCATATCCTTTGCAGACCTATCTAGCCTTATTTATTACAATATTTCCTTTCTCATTCATCTTGTTTTTGTAGACCCATTTGGATCCTGTTTTTATTTTTCGGCCTAGGAACAAGTTCCCAAGTGTCATTCTTTTCAATCTGGTCCAGTTCCTCATTCATTGATTCTAACCGATTTACGTCTTTAATGGCTTCATTAAAGTTCTTAGGTTCCATCATGTATATGAAGGCTATATGTGATTTCTCGATGTCTTTGATTATCATTCTCCTGGTTTGTACACCTTTGTCTTTCTCACCAATTATCTGACTTTCAGGATGATTCTTTTGAGTAATTTTGGAGGAAGGATTTGATGATGATTGTTGTCCTGACTCTTCTTGTCTAGGTGTCTCTTCTCCACCCGATTCATCATCTTCTTGTGACTCTAAGATTTKTTGTTCTTTATATTCATTATTCTCATCATCTTTTTCATCTAGMTTAGTGCTTATTCTCTATTGATATTTTACAGGAGCTTCTTCATCAATTTGAACATCAATACAGTCAACTAATTTATGAATTATTTTGTTAAATCATCTTTATCCTTTACTGTCCGTTGCATATCCTAAGAAGATACCTTCATCARCTCTACTATCAATTTTTCCCAGATGATCATCATTATTCTTGATGTTGAATTTACTTCCAAATAATTTGAAGTGCTTGATTGATGCAGGTCGACCAAATCACAACTCATATGGAGTTTTATCACTGTTTGGCCTTAGATGCACTTTGTTTAGAATATGAATGGTTGTGTGAACAACCTCCACCCAGAAGGTTTGTGAAATGTCTCTTTCACTCATCACAGCCCTTGCTATCTGTTGAACTAATCTATTTTGGCATTCTACAACTCCATTTTGTTGAGGAGTACCTGGAATAGTATATTCTCTTTTAATTCCATGTCTGTCACAAAATTCTTTGAAATCTCTTGACAAAAATTCTCTTCCCCTGTCTGAGCGAATTTCCTTTAACTTCCTTCCTGTCCGATTCTCAACTAAGACCTTAAACTGTTTGAACTTCTCAAACATATAGGATTTTTCTCTCAGATAGGAAACCCACGTAAGTCTAGAGAAGTCATCAATGACTAGCATAAAGTAATGTTCTCCTCCAGTTCCTTCCTTTCGCTATGGTCCACACATATCCATATGAACAATTTGAAGTGGTTTCTATGAAGATGTGAAACTCTTCGATTTGAATTGAGCACGAGTCAACTTCCCCATTTGACAGGATTCACATACAAAGTTATTAGGCTTATATATTCTTGGAAGGTCTTTCATAGTGCCTTCATTATTCAGTTTGACAATATGATCAAAATTCAAGTGTCCAAGCCTTCTGTGCCATAACCAACTTTCATCAAGTTTTCTTAAATGACATTTCTCCTTATCTTCCTTCAGAACATATACATTGTTTTCAGTTCTAACCCATTTTGCAATCAACTCTCATGTGTTTACTGTCTTTATTTTACAATTCTTGTCAATAAAAGTGACTTCACATCCTCTGTCACATATCTGACTAACACTAAGAAGATTATGCTTTAAAACATCAACAAATAATACATCTTGAGCTTTTCTTCTTCCATTACTTAAGCTTAATATACCTTTACCTCTGATCTTTCCTGGAGCATCATTTCCAAAGGTCACACTCCGTGATTTATTTTCTTTGAGTAATAGGAACTTAATTTTGTCACATGTCATATGACTGGAGCATCCGCTGTCAATATACCAGGTGTCTTTTTGTTTTTGAGATGAAAACACTAATCCACACTTGTTATCTTCATTCTCCTTCCAAGCCTTGACATTTTCAGCTCTGTGATTTGAATCTGGCTTATAGTTTTTTAAGCATCAGTATGCAGCTTTATGTCCATAATTATGGCAGATGTAACATTCTGGTTCATTGAATAAAGGATCCTAATGATTTTTATGTGTAATCTGCGTCCTTTTCCCAACCATCACATGATTTGCAGTCTGTGTTTGTTTGTTACTTGGTTGTCTCATTCTTTGTTGTGGCAGATATTGCTCATGTCTAAATCTTAAAGAACAATTTACAACTTTGTGGCCAAAGTTAGAGCAATAAAAACAATATCCATAGAAAAAATATTTGTACCTAGAAGATGGTTGTCTTCTTTGAGCAGGTCGATTTCTTCCATTCTGATGATTTCCTTGAGCAGAGGGTGTATTATTTCTTTTTTCTACAGATTCAGTTCTGGTATCTTTTCCTCACTCCTCCTTGGCGGCTGATTCTCTTCCTTTGTTTCTGCACGTTTGTTGTTGTCAATGGTTGTATATTTGACAAACTTGGTGGATTCTTTGTTGCTTGGATGACCACTACTTGATCCCTCTTTATAACCCAAACCGTTTTTCAACTTTGAATTTCTTTGTGTATTCAGAATGGAGGCTAATTCTTATGAGGCTTTAATACTTGTCAAATTCTGATGATATAAGGCTTGAAATTTCTCTAGGTCTTTTCTGACAGTCACTACTTCAGCTTCCAATTTTTCACCTTTTGTTTCAACTTCCTTTAATTGTTGTTTGAGGATGTATTCAATCTTCTTAGCTTCTTCTAAATTAAACTTCAACAAAGTAATTTCTTTAGATGGTTCATTGCATGTTTTCTCATACCTGAGCAGTAACTATTTTTCTTTTCTTTTCTTTTCTTTGAGTCTATCAATCTCTTCCATGGCATTGACAAGTTCTCCTTCAATATCTACTATTGCTTCACAATCAACGAACTCACTTGTTGTATCTTCAGTGTTTAGATCATCTAAAGCTATTAGCATGATATCATTTATTTTATCTTCAATAGAAGAGTCACTTCTTTCATCATCTGAGGGGTCATCATCATTGTTTACACAAATGATTTTCTTCTTAAAATTATTCTCTTTATAGACCTTCTTGTGTTTTTGCTTCTCTTCATCATCATATGTCTGATCCTTTCTTTTGTGAGGAAAATTAGATGAAAATGACCTATCTTACCACAGTTGAAACATTTGAAGGGTGTTTTACCTTTGTATTTGCCTGATCCTTTCTTCAGTCTTCTCACAAAATTTGCTTCAATCTCATCTATATCGAAGTCTGTGTTTTTCTCTACTTTAAAATATGCTTCCCTTGTAGTGGATTTACCTTTGGTGATTCTAATTTCATAAGAAATTAGGGTTCCAAGAAGTTGATCTAGTGTCAATGTTTTGACATCAACTATCTCCTCTATAGCAAAGACCTTTGAGTTAAATCTATCAGGAAGAGATCTTAATATTTTCTGGACTAGAAAAGATTCATCTATCATTTCACCTAGGCCTTTCATAGTGTTGACAAGTTCTTCTATACGTAAGAAGTAATTACTGATAGTTTTTTCTTCATCCATCTTTAACTGCTCAAATTTCATTCTGTGGGTATGAAGTTTTGCATCTTTCACCTTTTCATTACCTTCATAACTACTTATCATCTTGTTCCACATAACTTTTGTTGAATCACAGTGCATGACTTTGACAAAATCGGCTTCAAAAAGTCCACCAAGGGTGGAATTCATTTCTTTTTCATTAAATCTAAACTCCATGTTATCATCTTTTGAGGCTAAGAGTACATGCTTCACATATCTCGTTTCAATGACATCCCAAACATCAACACCTAAAGACATTAAATGTGTTCTCATTCTTATTTTCCAAAAGGAAAAGTTTGTTCAATCAAAAAGAGGGGGTCTATTAGTTGAACTTCCATCATGACTAGTCATGTTCAAGCTTATGGATCTACCTTTGATCAAAGGCACCAAATCTGATACCAATTGTTGGAAATATAACTAAGAGGGGGGGGGGGTGAATCAATTATGTATATAATCTGGAAACTTTTCCTATTTTTTTTATTCTTTGTAGATTATTATTTAATGTGTTGTTGATAACTTAACATGTATATATATACAATGATCAATCACACAGAATACACAGAGGCACTGATTTTCCCAAGGAAACCCATAAAGGGTGAAAACCTGTTCTTCTTAGGATGTCAATCAAGCTCCAACTTTCATGTACATCACAGTATTTGAGCTCCAACTCAATTATGAGGCTACAACCTCTGATATCAAGCTACAACTTGTAGAGAGCACCAACTCTTATATTTCTCTAGCACCAACTAGGTGGAAGCACCAACTCCCAGGTTTCTCGAGCACCCACTAGATGGAATATCAACTCCCCGAATATATTCTAGCACCAACTAGAATTTAAAGGGCATCAATCCTCCCTAGGACCACCCTACCACCCTGAATGAATCTTTCAAAACTTTACTTACTTTCTCTGTCTCTGATATGGTCTGTTTCAGGTCCATGTCTCCTCTGCCTTCTTCAACTTCTATACTRTGTTCTGCTTCTTCATCGTTCATCTTCTATGCTCTACTCTTTTTCCTCCTACGCTCAACACTGTATGATGTTCAACTTCTCTTTTTCCTTTTATGGTATGTGYTTCCTTTGCATCATATTCATTGTACCATGGATCTCCCCTTCAGATTATGCACTACGTCTCATCCTACCCACATGCATCACTCTCTGAGAGACACTCTGTCTCTTCTCTATTCTTCATATCTTTCACACGTTGATTCATCTGCCTAATCATCATTCAAACTCTTCATCTTCTATGGGCGTTATTCAAGGTTCTTTGGCTTCTCTAACAGTTATCCTGAGAATCTTTTGCTTCTCTGTCAGTCGAAATTCTTCGTCTTCTCTGGCAGTTACAACCAGCCATTTTTTGTCTTTTTTGGCTTCTAAGTCCCTTCCTTCATGTGACCTTTGGCAGTGACCATACAACTATTCAAAAGGTGCTTCACGTTCTTGGTCTATTGAGAAATATCTCCCTATTTTTTGATATGACTTTGGGCGATTAACTTCACATTACCACATGATTGCGGGCACGAGCTCTCTTCTCGTTAGCCCCCTATCGCATGTGACCTCTGGCTACGTCCTTGCATAAGTGAACAATTGCAAGCATGCCCAACAATGGTTTGGGATTAACCTCTTTTCTCCCCGTAATCTACCTCCAGCTGCCACGTACCCCTTCTCCGATATCGTGGTTTCAATTGCAGCCTGCCCTCAAAAAATTAACTTTCGAGCAACTTATGATCCTGCAATCAAGAGTGATCATCGATCTCGCGGTCTCTGAAAGATTCCGTCGATAAATGGCTCCAATCTATTGTCTTTTCTTGCCTTATTTCCTTCATCCACACATGATCCTTAGTCTCAATGACCAAGTGACATGTTTCCCTCCAAACCAACGGACGAGATCAATTTCTCCTTTCGGGCTTCGGGAGTCTCGATTCTCAAACTCTGATTGCTCCCAGAGTATTTCACTTGGGGTCCATGATCTAATGATGCATGGTATTATCGAATCAATAGTCAGAATCCTTTCAGGTATTTGGGGTTCAGAAATCTCAACTTTCCAACCTTTGAACCTTCCTTTGATTTTTCCCGGAGCTGACAATCCACTGATGTGTGTCCCTTTCAGATCAATGGTCACACTTCTCTCGTGTATTCGAGGTTCAGAAATCTCAACTTTCCAACCTTTCAACCTTCCTTTGATTTTTCCTGAATCTAAAAATCCACTGACGCGTGTCTCTTTTGGATCAACTGTCACGATCCTTTCGTGTATTCAGGGTTTGGAAATCTCAACCTTCCTTTGCTTTTTCCTGTAGCTGACAATCCACTGACGTGTCTCCCTTTTGGATCAACGATCACGATCCTTTCATGCCTCTAGACTTCGGGATTCTCAAGTCTCAACTAGAAATCCTTGAAGTGACATTTCTCCAAAATCTGAGATCAGTTGACACGTATTCCCCTTGACGATCAACGATCGAGATTTTTCTTCGACGATTTTCACGTTCTCCCCATCCACAAACTTCTGAAGTTGTGGATCTCGCGCCACCTATCCTCCTCGATGATGGACGACCCCAAACCACTTCGGGACTTCAGAACTTTTGGAAAGTGCTGGTGGTAAATCTCCTGAAGAAAAACTCATGGATTGACGTCACTTGATGATGTGGCATGAGCCTAGTAGCTGCCACGTGTCACTCAAATTTGTGATTTTCACGTACCTAAAATGTCGAATCAAATTGACACTTTTCATTATCTGATTGCACCATGTGTCCTTTCTGAATTAGTCTTGATGACATGGATCCTCATTTACTTCAGGAATTCGACCTTTAGGACATTAGGTATTTTGACTTTTCAAGTCCCCAATTCTTCTGAAGTGAGAATCCCCGAACAATAATCTCCTCTTAACTTTTATACCCGAACTAAATGTTGTTCGTCGATCATGTTCTTATATTAACGGCTCGATATTTCTGCGATGCTACTTTTGTATCTTATCTTTTCCTTCCACTTTAAAATGATATGACGATTAATGTTTACTCCGGTTCTCTAACTCTCCGGCTCTCCAGACTTTGAGGATTTCATATCTCAAACTAAAACTATTGAAGTGATTTCTCCAGAGCGTAACCTCCTCACATATTTAGACTTGAAACAAATGTTGTTTGTTGATCAAGATCTTAGATCAATGACTCTTTCTTATAATATCATTCCACTTAAATCAATCTGATGGTTGTTGGTCCTTTGCATCATTGATCCAATGGCCACTGTTCCTCTTCCTCCTGAGCTTCTGATCTCTTTGACTTAGAATATTTTCTATGTTTTCACGGGTCTCGACCTTTGCTCCACCTGCGAGTCAATTTCTTGGACCTTGTCTGCACTTTTGGAAACCGCTATCTCTTCCGACATTTCTTGTCTTCTGCACTCTCGAGGTTTGGTTTGCTGATGTTCTTTCCATCAATGACAAGCACATTCTTCTTGTAAACATGAAAACATAAGGAAGTAGTGAAGTCATAGTCCCATTCGTAGAGAAGTGCCAGTATATGATTGAGATCAAGACCCATAATAAACAATAGAAAATACAGGAGTAGGAGCATAGGCTAGGGCAGAGGCTAGTGCACCTAAAGAACATGTTGAAGCATCCCAACCAGGAGCAGGTAATAACTCCTTGCTTGAGTCTAGCATATCATTGGAAAAATTGATTATTCCTTTCATGGAGATATGTGGGTTCTACCTGTTACCCCTTGTGGAGTATAAGGAAATGAACTGAGAAAATTGATGTCTCCTCAAGTCATGATAACTACTTTCTTCAATGAGGAATCTCATCCCTTGACCTATTTATATTGTATGTGGTTCATGATGCAGGATGCACACTGGAGTACTACATGACCACTATCTCATTTTAGGTCTGCTTATAGGGAGAAACTCATTTTTTCCAAACTTTTGGTTCTTCTTTTAAACTCAACTTCACCTTTTTTCACCTCCCTTGGTTTCCTAACAGGTTCAACTAATAATTCGCAGAAGCCAAAGGAATAGTTGAATCCAATCACCCCTAATCTTCAGTTTTTAAAAGTTTTATTCATGACATGGGAATTTTTTTTGTTTTGTTTGAATAGTCAGTGCTAAATTGGGTTCCATTAGTGCCGACTATTAGCCAAAAATGTAATCATTTTGGGGCGCTAAATGGGGATAAAATTACACCTAATTTAGTGCCTATCATCATCAAATTGTGCCTAATTTGGCACCTTGCTAGGTGTTGTCCCTGCTTCTTTCCATTACCTTGTTCAACCTCAACCTTCTCCATGACCTTCTAGTGACTTTTCATGTCGATTGTTTCCTTTCCCTTGGGAAATCCATACCAAATCAAGGGTACCCTATTAGCAACATTTTTATCATTGATGATGTGAGGAGGGAGTCCATGGAGCTTATAGACATGCTTGAATAATATATCAACAATCTCATAAGTTATAAGTAGATTAATAATATAATATATGAACAATATCAATGTTGTAGTAGAGTTATTCTTGGGTGAACTGGTTTTGTAGTTTTCCAACCCGAGGGGTGAGTGTTATCGTAATATTCTCCTTAGTGGGTGGGATTTCCATCATTGTAAGTGAAAAAAAGTAAAATAAATATATACAATAATATAAAAAAACTTATGATGATGACCACCTTATTTAGGAAATCACTATTTTAACCACCTCCATATATTTTATGGGATTTGTTTTGTCTGTGGGTCCATAATTTTACTAGCATAGAAAAATCACTTAGTACTATGGATTTTTTATACTTAACAAAAATATATGATTTCCCCATTACAACACATGGATAAAATGTATGATCGAATATTTTTTATGTAATTATTTATTCACCATGTATATTAATGAAAATACATAAGTAAAACACCATGAGTTGCAAGGTAGAAAGTCCCTACCTTTAGCCTTGGAGCAGTAAAGGTTCAATTAGCTATTGGTTTCACTACGTTGGTCCATGCCCAAGTCCTTCCATAGCGGGGGCCACCTAGTAATTATCATCTCCATGGTTTGTATCTTTTGGGGCGTCCACGGGGTTTACAGACCCCTCGAGAGTCTTTTATATTTCACTATTGTGAGCTCATTGTTATTCCAAAGAGATTTTGGGACTCTCTTTAGTTTCTCCTTACTATACTTTGTCTCTTGTTAAAAATTGTATTAGGTTTTCCATTTATCTTGTTAAAAATTAGATTAGATTTTATTTATAATTTAGGGTTGAAAACTTATCTTTTAAGAACCATTAGTAGGTCATTTTAGGTGGCATGGTTTTTTTGAATAACAATGATAAATCAACTTGCATTTGTTGATAAAAATCAATGATAGTTGTCCTACTACAAATTTACAACTAAGTTATAATAATGTTTCTCATTATATAGGAGGCTAGATCCTTAATTAACTAATACATTAATGTAGAGGATCTACGATTATTCGACCGAGGGGGGGGTCTTTCCAATCTGGGGTTTCATACTTTTCTAGACTCACTGTTTCGACTAGGTTTTGACTATTTGCCCCCCAGGTTGTAGTTTCAGTGACGAGATTTGGCATTTTTTGGTGGTTTGTTTTCATCTCTTCAGTCCACAGTCTAGGCCATGTCAGAACTTGAGATGGATGAGGTCAACTATGACCTTAGCCCATGGCAACTCTGAACCGCTTACTTGCAGGAGGAGATCGCATTCCCCTCCCCTTGGGATTCTCCCTACACCTCTTCTGATCTATGCAGTTCCTTTGGCTCCAATATCAAGACAAGGGATCGCGGTGATCCTTCTATCGATTCAACTATGCCATAATAACTCTGAACTACAAATTTAAACATAATGTTTTTTAGAGGGAGTTGTGATCTCTAACCTACAACTTAGATAATGAAAATTGGATGTTTTGATAATAATAACATGGCTCATGAGGCTATATACATGGTCATAGTAGGAAACAATTATGTTAGGCCCTATAGGAGGCTTTTAGGCCTTCAAGGATAATCATAACTACTCATACCACCACACATGACCTCTTACTAGTCTTCTAGTCACTTGAAATAGTGATGATGATATGGGGCCCCTTGCATGGACCGTGAAAAGAGATCATATTAGCAATACAATGTCAACACAATTCTCTCAGTACATATATGTTATGTGACTAATGTCATTGTTGTGTATTACAAGATCTAGAGGAGGCCATGGACAAAGGGTGTGGACAGACCTACTAAATCAATGAGAGGAAAGTGGGTGGCCATAGAATCAGATACAATAAAGGTAAGAAGACAAAACAACCTCAACCAAAGGAGGAGGATGTTTATGAATTCACAAATGCTACAACATAGACTAGATAAAGTTATATAAACTATGTTTTTTTTTCAAATCGAAAACATGATATCAATATGTCAAATCAATGAGTAAAGTGAGGTTTTGTGTTGGTTAGCATATTGGTTGAAATGATATAATTGGTTTACTAAACATCATTGACTATGTTGTGTATTATAGGGGCCAGACAAGGCCATGGAAACAGATCGTGTTATATCAAATAAGGACACAACAGATGTTGTGGGACATCAGGTAATCAAATTTTTACTTAACTTAGGAAGAATTTTGTTATACATCCATGTTTTTTCACAGTATTATTAAAATTTATAGTGTATTATCCAATATTGAAATAAATTAATGCATGTTGTTGATTATTTCAGATGGAGATTGGAGCAAGTGCACAACCTAAGTGTTCAACTAGAAAAAGAAAAATAAGATATGTATGTGGGCATGGACCTAAAACTGTTAAATCATAAAGAACACAGTAGGTGGAAGAGGATATGATAAGGGATATTCCAGACACAAAAAATGATTGCACTGAAGAAGAGGTTATTCAAGACTATAGTACATGGGATGAATACTTTGAGAAAATTGTTGTTTTTGGATGTTCTATATGCCATGGAAAGAAAGAATTCAAACGAGTGATTGTACAAAGAAATTACATAAATGATGTGATTCCATTGGGTAGTATGCCTCCTACAATCGATTAAAATCCAATAGGAATTGTGGTAAGGAATTTTCCAATTTGATATAAATAACAAGTATACCTCTTTTAAACATTGTTTTATATTATTTAAACAATTTATTTTTTTGTTAATGGATGCTTGCAAGATAAATTTTTTGGTTTAAAGTATCCTGGATCTCCGAATTCTATCCTAGAGGGATATGATCATTTATTTTATGATACATCTAACAAAAATGTGTGCCAATATACCAGCTCGGAAGATGAAGAATTGATGAAAACAAGTAACAGAACAAGAACCGGTTTAAATATGCATAATTTGCTTAAAGACAAGGGGAAGGTGGACTACATACCCTATGAGAATGAATATGATGGAGATGATGATTTTCCCTTGGGTTTCAGATCAATTTACAAATATATATTTGACTGTCAACTATATTGTTCTTGGCCTAGTGATCAACAACTACCTGGAGTGTATGAGGTATTTCAATTTTGGGGTTACAACTACATGATACGACCCTCCAATATTTATGGAGAAAATCTAGGCCTCTTTATTGTTGAGAATGTACACACAGGATCTAAACAGAAAAACAATTCACAACAAACCACTAGGATATTAATGCCATATTATGGTCCATCATATTACAATTGTGAATGGAGAAGGATAGCATAATATAAGCCTAGCATGTCAGCACATGGTCTAAATTTGAATATGTATACACATCATCTCCAATTGGAAAATGGAAAAGAAATGAATAGAGTCCATCTTATGTGTATATATGGATGTGCATACACACACAAAATATTACAAGATTTATAAATAATAGTAAGGGAAGGAACCCTATTGTAAGATCGGATTGTCAATTTGTTGAGGTTATAAATGATAAAGATGGATATATGGAAAGAGAGTTTGATATATTGATAATGGTTGAGGCTATTATGGACCTTACCATTGGGGATGAGTTATTGATTGATTATCCCTTCTTAAAACACACTCCTGTGTGAAAGAAAAGGGAAGAACAAGGTCTCCCTAAGGATGTTCTTAAGGACAGAAAACCAAAGAATAATAAATGAGTGTGGATTTATGTTTTATAAACCGTGTTGTCAAAATTGTGTTTTATTCAAATCATTGTATAAATAAAGCAATCTATATAATAATGTTCCATTATTAAATTGATGTATATATATTCATACATTTTATATTTTAATTTATTAATCCATATTTGATTATATTTATTTGAAATTGATAAATTTATGATTTATCCAATTGTTTCCAAACATTAAATAATTGTTGTGTTTGTTGATAGGTAGAAGATGATGATGAAAGAATGGATACTAATACCCAATATCCAACTGGGATATTAATATTTGGACGGGATGATCCAAACCATCCTTTAAACCACACCAAGGAGAAAAGAGCATATTTAAAGAGAATTCTACCACCTGAGAAATTTGAACAACTGATGAGATTGGAATACACTGATGACATGCCACCTAGCCTTACTGATGATGATCATGATAGTGAAATGCATTGCATGAAGAAGGATTGAATGAAATTCTTACAGGTTTCTTTGGGGATGGAAAGAATGATGACAACAATGATCATATGGATGGAAGTAACGATGACATAAGGGGTAATTACCACCAACACAATGTTGATGATAAAAAATTGAAGACTCCATCAAGAAAGCAACAAAGACACCCATGTTCAAATCTGTTGCAAGTAGAACCTCAAAATTGACATGCACATTAATACTATTAGAAATCAAGTCACTATTTGGTTGGTTAGACAAAGGATTCACCACCCAACTGAAGTAAGTTGAAATCTATTTGTTACAATGCATTGTCAATTGGTGTATGTAATTCGTTTATGAATATTCCTAATATACATTGACATGTCAAACTTGTTCATCATAATTCAAACATTCAATTGATCTAATCTTTGGAAATCTTACAAGGCACTAAAAACCAAAAAAATTCCTGAAGAGAATGTGTTTCCATCAACTTGCAGAGAGACACATTAATTCTTGGTTGATTTGGGGATTGAATATAAGAAAATTTATTCATGTAAACATGATTTCATTTTATACATATATCAATATCAAGACAAGGTATAATTCCTTGTATGCAAAGAGAAGAGATATCGTACAGATGTACAACGTTCTACAATTCCAAAGAAGGTTTTACGTCACATGCCAATTATAACTAGACTTCAACAAATGTTTCGTTGCAAGTTACTTGCACAATTGATGGAATGGAATGCAAAGAATAGGAGTAAATATGGATTCATGTGAATTTTGACTGATTCCAAAGCATTGAAACCCATAGAGGAAAAATGGCCAAGAAAATTCAAAGATGAACCCCGTAGTATCAAGTTTGTTCTTGGAATTGATGGAGTGTGCCCATTGTATTTCATGAGCTCAAATTATAGTCTTTGGCCAATCATATTGATGGTATACAATATTCCCCCATGGATGAGTGTTAGAAAGGATCACCTTATGCTGACTCTCATTGTTCCAGGAAAACATCAAGTTAAAAACATGGATGTTTATCTTGCGTCTTTTATTGATGAGATGCAACTATTATGGAAAGGAATAAGAATGCATGGCATATCACACCCTCCATCAAATAGGCCCTTCATGTTGTATGGTGTGCTATTTTGGACTATTCATGATTTCCCATGACTTGGTGTTTGTTCTGTTAAGATAATTTTTTTTACGTATTTACACTAATAATTTATTTTCATCCCAACTTTCATGCTTAGTTTTATACTATTGTTTTTATGTTATTAACCTTAATTATTGAATTGCGGGGATTCAAACAAAGGGGATATTTGCATGTTTAATACGCGCCGAACAATTTCAAGGGCGATATTCTAAATATCTACATAAATTTATTTATGCAAACAACAAAGTTTTTCTACCACCAAATCATAGGTTTAGAAACCGCCATAAGAATCAATTTCATGGAAAAGTTGAAAATAAGGCCCTCCCATGATTATGGGTCCAACTGATTGTCTTAATAAGTATGAATATGTTGAATGGAAAGATTGGCAAGATTTTTTTGATGGGGGTGATTCTATTGAAGAACCTGAACAAGTTGTAATTAAGATGCCAGAAGGGATGAAAAGGAAATCCATATTTTATGAGCTCCCTTAATGGAAGGATCTATTAATACCTCACCTATTAGATCCTATGCGCATCTTCAAAAATGTCCTAGATTCAATATTTTGACATATATCAGGAAAAGAGAATGACACCTTGTCTTCGAGGAGAGATATTGCTCTTTCGTATACCAAATTTGATAGAAAACATTTGTGGCCAAATAGGGAAAATGAAACAAATGCACAAGATCTATGGATTTTGAAAAAGAAAGAGTTAGACCAACTAAAAAATATCATACATTCAATAATGACATCTATTGGCTATGGGTCATCATTTTTTAAAGGTTTTACAATTGATGGACATATCACATGATTTAAAACACAATATTTTCATAATTTTATGAAGGTATTATATATCATCATTTAACTTTTATTGGTAAAATTGATTAGGTACTAAAGATATTCTGATATTCTATTGTGAAACAAAAATAACTAATGACCTTTCATAAATGTGTTTGACAAAATATCATGCCATTGGCAATTAGGGGGGATTCATGTCTTACCATTGACTTGATGAATTCCATAAGTCGATTGTCAACATTTGCAAGGTATGTGGTATGAAATGTTCATATATGAGAGACATAGAGATATTGTATTTCTTTTTTATTTTTTCCTAAAGGTTCATACTAATTTAACGTTCTTATATTAGGTGGGTGACATCCAAGGAGATCCACGAATGTGAAGTGCCAAAATGGAAGAAGGAAATTGGGTAAATTTTATGTGTATTTGAGAA
>SNQJ01S0020811.1:173980-214783 GCA_010110895.2 Picea sitchensis
CTCTACTATCAATTTTTCCCAGATGATCATCATTATTCTTGATGTTGAATTTACTTCCAAATAATTTGAAGTGCTTGATTGATGCAGGTCGACCAAATCACAACTCATATGGAGTTTTATCACTGTTTGGCCTTAGATGCACTTTGTTTAGAATATGAATGGTTGTGTGAACAACCTCCACCCAGAAGGTTTGTGAAATGTCTCTTTCACTCATCACAGCCCTTGCTATCTGTTGAACTAATCTATTTTGGCATTCTACAACTCCATTTTGTTGAGGAGTACCTGGAATAGTATATTCTCTTTTAATTCCATGTCTGTCACAAAATTCTTTGAAATCTCTTGACAAAAATTCTCTTCCCCTGTCTGAGCGAATTTCCTTTAACTTCCTTCCTGTCCGATTCTCAACTAAGACCTTAAACTGTTTGAACTTCTCAAACATATAGGATTTTTCTCTCAGATAGGAAACCCACGTAAGTCTAGAGAAGTCATCAATGACTAGCATAAAGTAATGTTCTCCTCCAGTTCCTTCCTTTCGCTATGGTCCACACATATCCATATGAACAATTTGAAGTGGTTTCTATGAAGATGTGAAACTCTTCGATTTGAATTGAGCACGAGTCAACTTCCCCATTTGACAGGATTCACATACAAAGTTATTAGGCTTATATATTCTTGGAAGGTCTTTCATAGTGCCTTCATTATTCAGTTTGACAATATGATCAAAATTCAAGTGTCCAAGCCTTCTGTGCCATAACCAACTTTCATCAAGTTTTCTTAAATGACATTTCTCCTTATCTTCCTTCAGAACATATACATTGTTTTCAGTTCTAACCCATTTTGCAATCAACTCTCATGTGTTTACTGTCTTTATTTTACAATTCTTGTCAATAAAAGTGACTTCACATCCTCTGTCACATATCTGACTAACACTAAGAAGATTATGCTTTAAAACATCAACAAATAATACATCTTGAGCTTTTCTTCTTCCATTACTTAAGCTTAATATACCTTTACCTCTGATCTTTCCTGGAGCATCATTTCCAAAGGTCACACTCCGTGATTTATTTTCTTTGAGTAATAGGAACTTAATTTTGTCACATGTCATATGACTGGAGCATCCGCTGTCAATATACCAGGTGTCTTTTTGTTTTTGAGATGAAAACACTAATCCACACTTGTTATCTTCATTCTCCTTCCAAGCCTTGACATTTTCAGCTCTGTGATTTGAATCTGGCTTATAGTTTTTTAAGCATCAGTATGCAGCTTTATGTCCATAATTATGGCAGATGTAACATTCTGGTTCATTGAATAAAGGATCCTAATGATTTTTATGTGTAATCTGCGTCCTTTTCCCAACCATCACATGATTTGCAGTCTGTGTTTGTTTGTTACTTGGTTGTCTCATTCTTTGTTGTGGCAGATATTGCTCATGTCTAAATCTTAAAGAACAATTTACAACTTTGTGGCCAAAGTTAGAGCAATAAAAACAATATCCATAGAAAAAATATTTGTACCTAGAAGATGGTTGTCTTCTTTGAGCAGGTCGATTTCTTCCATTCTGATGATTTCCTTGAGCAGAGGGTGTATTATTTCTTTTTTCTACAGATTCAGTTCTGGTATCTTTTCCTCACTCCTCCTTGGCGGCTGATTCTCTTCCTTTGTTTCTGCACGTTTGTTGTTGTCAATGGTTGTATATTTGACAAACTTGGTGGATTCTTTGTTGCTTGGATGACCACTACTTGATCCCTCTTTATAACCCAAACCGTTTTTCAACTTTGAATTTCTTTGTGTATTCAGAATGGAGGCTAATTCTTATGAGGCTTTAATACTTGTCAAATTCTGATGATATAAGGCTTGAAATTTCTCTAGGTCTTTTCTGACAGTCACTACTTCAGCTTCCAATTTTTCACCTTTTGTTTCAACTTCCTTTAATTGTTGTTTGAGGATGTATTCAATCTTCTTAGCTTCTTCTAAATTAAACTTCAACAAAGTAATTTCTTTAGATGGTTCATTGCATGTTTTCTCATACCTGAGCAGTAACTATTTTTCTTTTCTTTTCTTTTCTTTGAGTCTATCAATCTCTTCCATGGCATTGACAAGTTCTCCTTCAATATCTACTATTGCTTCACAATCAACGAACTCACTTGTTGTATCTTCAGTGTTTAGATCATCTAAAGCTATTAGCATGATATCATTTATTTTATCTTCAATAGAAGAGTCACTTCTTTCATCATCTGAGGGGTCATCATCATTGTTTACACAAATGATTTTCTTCTTAAAATTATTCTCTTTATAGACCTTCTTGTGTTTTTGCTTCTCTTCATCATCATATGTCTGATCCTTTCTTTTGTGAGGAAAATTAGATGAAAATGACCTATCTTACCACAGTTGAAACATTTGAAGGGTGTTTTACCTTTGTATTTGCCTGATCCTTTCTTCAGTCTTCTCACAAAATTTGCTTCAATCTCATCTATATCGAAGTCTGTGTTTTTCTCTACTTTAAAATATGCTTCCCTTGTAGTGGATTTACCTTTGGTGATTCTAATTTCATAAGAAATTAGGGTTCCAAGAAGTTGATCTAGTGTCAATGTTTTGACATCAACTATCTCCTCTATAGCAAAGACCTTTGAGTTAAATCTATCAGGAAGAGATCTTAATATTTTCTGGACTAGAAAAGATTCATCTATCATTTCACCTAGGCCTTTCATAGTGTTGACAAGTTCTTCTATACGTAAGAAGTAATTACTGATAGTTTTTTCTTCATCCATCTTTAACTGCTCAAATTTCATTCTGTGGGTATGAAGTTTTGCATCTTTCACCTTTTCATTACCTTCATAACTACTTATCATCTTGTTCCACATAACTTTTGTTGAATCACAGTGCATGACTTTGACAAAATCGGCTTCAAAAAGTCCACCAAGGGTGGAATTCATTTCTTTTTCATTAAATCTAAACTCCATGTTATCATCTTTTGAGGCTAAGAGTACATGCTTCACATATCTCGTTTCAATGACATCCCAAACATCAACACCTAAAGACATTAAATGTGTTCTCATTCTTATTTTCCAAAAGGAAAAGTTTGTTCAATCAAAAAGAGGGGGTCTATTAGTTGAACTTCCATCATGACTAGTCATGTTCAAGCTTATGGATCTACCTTTGATCAAAGGCACCAAATCTGATACCAATTGTTGGAAATATAACTAAGAGGGGGGGGGGGTGAATCAATTATGTATATAATCTGGAAACTTTTCCTATTTTTTTTATTCTTTGTAGATTATTATTTAATGTGTTGTTGATAACTTAACATGTATATATATACAATGATCAATCACACAGAATACACAGAGGCACTGATTTTCCCAAGGAAACCCATAAAGGGTGAAAACCTGTTCTTCTTAGGATGTCAATCAAGCTCCAACTTTCATGTACATCACAGTATTTGAGCTCCAACTCAATTATGAGGCTACAACCTCTGATATCAAGCTACAACTTGTAGAGAGCACCAACTCTTATATTTCTCTAGCACCAACTAGGTGGAAGCACCAACTCCCAGGTTTCTCGAGCACCCACTAGATGGAATATCAACTCCCCGAATATATTCTAGCACCAACTAGAATTTAAAGGGCATCAATCCTCCCTAGGACCACCCTACCACCCTGAATGAATCTTTCAAAACTTTACTTACTTTCTCTGTCTCTGATATGGTCTGTTTCAGGTCCATGTCTCCTCTGCCTTCTTCAACTTCTATACTRTGTTCTGCTTCTTCATCGTTCATCTTCTATGCTCTACTCTTTTTCCTCCTACGCTCAACACTGTATGATGTTCAACTTCTCTTTTTCCTTTTATGGTATGTGYTTCCTTTGCATCATATTCATTGTACCATGGATCTCCCCTTCAGATTATGCACTACGTCTCATCCTACCCACATGCATCACTCTCTGAGAGACACTCTGTCTCTTCTCTATTCTTCATATCTTTCACACGTTGATTCATCTGCCTAATCATCATTCAAACTCTTCATCTTCTATGGGCGTTATTCAAGGTTCTTTGGCTTCTCTAACAGTTATCCTGAGAATCTTTTGCTTCTCTGTCAGTCGAAATTCTTCGTCTTCTCTGGCAGTTACAACCAGCCATTTTTTGTCTTTTTTGGCTTCTAAGTCCCTTCCTTCATGTGACCTTTGGCAGTGACCATACAACTATTCAAAAGGTGCTTCACGTTCTTGGTCTATTGAGAAATATCTCCCTATTTTTTGATATGACTTTGGGCGATTAACTTCACATTACCACATGATTGCGGGCACGAGCTCTCTTCTCGTTAGCCCCCTATCGCATGTGACCTCTGGCTACGTCCTTGCATAAGTGAACAATTGCAAGCATGCCCAACAATGGTTTGGGATTAACCTCTTTTCTCCCCGTAATCTACCTCCAGCTTCCACGTACCCCTTCTCCGATATCGTGGTTTCAATTGCAGCCTGCCCTCAAAAAATTAACTTTCGAGCAACTTATGATCCTGCAATCAAGAGTGATCATCGATCTCGCGGTCTCTGAAAGATTCCGTCGATAAATGGCTCCAATCTATTGTCTTTTCTTGCCTTATTTCCTTCATCCACACATGATCCTTAGTCTCAATGACCAAGTGACATGTTTCCCTCCAAACCAACGGACGAGATCAATTTCTCCTTTCGGGCTTCGGGAGTCTCGATTCTCAAACTCTGATTGCTCCCAGAGTATTTCACTTGGGGTCCATGATCTAATGATGCATGGTATTATCGAATCAATAGTCAGAATCCTTTCAGGTATTTGGGGTTCAGAAATCTCAACTTTCCAACCTTTGAACCTTCCTTTGATTTTTCCCGGAGCTGACAATCCACTGATGTGTGTCCCTTTCAGATCAATGGTCACACTTCTCTCGTGTATTCGAGGTTCAGAAATCTCAACTTTCCAACCTTTCAACCTTCCTTTGATTTTTCCTGAATCTAAAAATCCACTGACGCGTGTCTCTTTTGGATCAACTGTCACGATCCTTTCGTGTATTCAGGGTTTGGAAATCTCAACCTTCCTTTGCTTTTTCCTGTAGCTGACAATCCACTGACGTGTCTCCCTTTTGGATCAACGATCACGATCCTTTCATGCCTCTAGACTTCGGGATTCTCAAGTCTCAACTAGAAATCCTTGAAGTGACATTTCTCCAAAATCTGAGATCAGTTGACACGTATTCCCCTTGACGATCAACGATCGAGATTTTTCTTCGACGATTTTCACGTTCTCCCCATCCACAAACTTCTGAAGTTGTGGATCTCGCGCCACCTATCCTCCTCGATGATGGACGACCCCAAACCACTTCGGGACTTCAGAACTTTTGGAAAGTGCTGGTGGTAAATCTCCTGAAGAAAAACTCATGGATTGACGTCACTTGATGATGTGGCATGAGCCTAGTAGCTGCCACGTGTCACTCAAATTTGTGATTTTCACGTACCTGAAATGTCGAATCAAATTGACACTTTTCATTATCTGATTGCACCATGTGTCCTTTCTGAATTAGTCTTGATGACATGGATCCTCATTTACTTCAGGAATTCGACCTTTAGGACATTAGGTATTTTGACTTTTCAAGTCCCCAATTCTTCTGAAGTGAGAATCCCCGAACAATAATCTCCTCTTAACTTTTATACCCGAACTAAATGTTGTTCGTCGATCATGTTCTTATATTAACGGCTCGATATTTCTGCGATGCTACTTTTGTATCTTATCTTTTCCTTCCACTTTAAAATGATATGACGATTAACGTTTACTCCGGTTCTCTAACTCTCCGGCTCTCCAGACTTTGAGGATTTCATATCTCAAACTAAAACTATTGAAGTGATTTCTCCAGAGCGTAACCTCCTCACATATTTAGACTTGAAACAAATGTTGTTTGTTGATCAAGATCTTAGATCAATGACTCTTTCTTATAATATCCTTCCACTTAAATCAATCTGATGGTTGTTGGTCCTTTGCATCATTGATCCAATGGCCACTGTTCCTCTTCCTCCTGAGCTTCTGATCTCTTTGACTTAGAATATTTTCTATGTTTTCACGGGTCTCGACCTTTGCTCCACCTGCGAGTCAATTTCTTGGACCTTGTCTGCACTTTTGGAAACCGCTATCTCTTCCGACATTTCTTGTCTTCTGCACTCTCGAGGTTTGGTTTGCTGATGTTCTTTCCATCAATGACAAGCACATTCTTCTTGTAAACATGAAAACATAAGGAAGTAGTGAAGTCATAGTCCCATTCGTAGAGAAGTGCCAGTATATGATTGAGATCAAGACCCATAATAAACAATAGAAAATACAGGAGTAGGAGCATAGGCTAGGGCAGAGGCTAGTGCACCTAAAGAACATGTTGAAGCATCCCAACCAGGAGCAGGTAATAACTCCTTGCTTGAGTCTAGCATATCATTGGAAAAATTGATTATTCCTTTCATGGAGATATGTGGGTTCTACCTGTTACCCCTTGTGGAGTATAAGGAAATGAACTGAGAAAATTGATGTCTCCTCAAGTCATGATAACTACTTTCTTCAATGAGGAATCTCATCCCTTGACCTATTTATATTGTATGTGGTTCATGATGCAGGATGCACACTGGAGTACTACATGACCACTATCTCATTTTAGGTCTGCTTATAGGGAGAAACTCATTTTTTCCAAACTTTTGGTTCTTCTTTTAAACTCAACTTCACCTTTTTTCACCTCCCTTGGTTTCCTAACAGGTTCAACTAATAATTCGCAGAAGCCAAAGGAATAGTTGAATCCAATCACCCCTAATCTTCAGTTTTTAAAAGTTTTATTCATGACATGGGAATTTTTTTTGTTTTGTTTGAATAGTCAGTGCTAAATTGGGTTCCATTAGTGCCGACTATTAGCCAAAAATGTAATCATTTTGGGGCGCTAAATGGGGATAAAATTACACCTAATTTAGTGCCTATCATCATCAAATTGTGCCTAATTTGGCACCTTGCTAGGTGTTGTCCCTGCTTCTTTCCATTACCTTGTTCAACCTCAACCTTCTCCATGACCTTCTAGTGACTTTTCATGTCGATTGTTTCCTTTCCCTTGGGAAATCCATACCAAATCAAGGGTACCCTATTAGCAACATTTTTATCATTGATGATGTGAGGAGGGAGTCCATGGAGCTTATAGACATGCTTGAATAATATATCAACAATCTCATAAGTTATAAGTAGATTAATAATATAATATATGAACAATATCAATGTTGTAGTAGAGTTATTCTTGGGTGAACTGGTTTTGTAGTTTTCCAACCCGAGGGGTGAGTGTTATCGTAATATTCTCCTTAGTGGGTGGGATTTCCATCATTGTAAGTGAAAAAAAGTAAAATAAATATATACAATAATATAAAAAAACTTATGATGATGACCACCTTATTTAGGAAATCACTATTTTAACCACCTCCATATATTTTATGGGATTTGTTTTGTCTGTGGGTCCATAATTTTACTAGCATAGAAAAATCACTTAGTACTATGGATTTTTTATACTTAACAAAAATATATGATTTCCCCATTACAACACATGGATAAAATGTATGATCGAATATTTTTTATGTAATTATTTATTCACCATGTATATTAATGAAAATACATAAGTAAAACACCATGAGTTGCAAGGTAGAAAGTCCCTACCTTTAGCCTTGGAGCAGTAAAGGTTCAATTAGCTATTGGTTTCACTACGTTGGTCCATGCCCAAGTCCTTCCATAGCGGGGGCCACCTAGTAATTATCATCTCCATGGTTTGTATCTTTTGGGGCGTCCACGGGGTTTACAGACCCCTCGAGAGTCTTTTATATTTCACTATTGTGAGCTCATTGTTATTCCAAAGAGATTTTGGGACTCTCTTTAGTTTCTCCTTACTATACTTTGTCTCTTGTTAAAAATTGTATTAGGTTTTCCATTTATCTTGTTAAAAATTAGATTAGATTTTATTTATAATTTAGGGTTGAAAACTTATCTTTTAAGAACCATTAGTAGGTCATTTTAGGTGGCATGGTTTTTTTGAATAACAATGATAAATCAACTTGCATTTGTTGATAAAAATCAATGATAGTTGTCCTACTACAAATTTACAACTAAGTTATAATAATGTTTCTCATTATATAGGAGGCTAGATCCTTAATTAACTAATACATTAATGTAGAGGATCTACGATTATTCGACCGAGGGGGGGGTCTTTCCAATCTGGGGTTTCATACTTTTCTAGACTCACTGTTTCGACTAGGTTTTGACTATTTGCCCCCCAGGTTGTAGTTTCAGTGACGAGATTTGGCATTTTTTGGTGGTTTGTTTTCATCTCTTCAGTCCACAGTCTAGGCCATGTCAGAACTTGAGATGGATGAGGTCAACTATGACCTTAGCCCATGGCAACTCTGAACCGCTTACTTGCAGGAGGAGATCGCATTCCCCTCCCCTTGGGATTCTCCCTACACCTCTTCTGATCTATGCAGTTCCTTTGGCTCCAATATCAAGACAAGGGATCGCGGTGATCCTTCTATCGATTCAACTATGCCATAATAACTCTGAACTACAAATTTAAACATAATGTTTTTTAGAGGGAGTTGTGATCTCTAACCTACAACTTAGATAATGAAAATTGGATGTTTTGATAATAATAACATGGCTCATGAGGCTATATACATGGTCATAGTAGGAAACAATTATGTTAGGCCCTATAGGAGGCTTTTAGGCCTTCAAGGATAATCATAACTACTCATACCACCACACATGACCTCTTACTAGTCTTCTAGTCACTTGAAATAGTGATGATGATATGGGGCCCCTTGCATGGACCGTGAAAAGAGATCATATTAGCAATACAATGTCAACACAATTCTCTCAGTACATATATGTTATGTGACTAATGTCATTGTTGTGTATTACAAGATCTAGAGGAGGCCATGGACAAAGGGTGTGGACAGACCTACTAAATCAATGAGAGGAAAGTGGGTGGCCATAGAATCAGATACAATAAAGGTAAGAAGACAAAACAACCTCAACCAAAGGAGGAGGATGTTTATGAATTCACAAATGCTACAACATAGACTAGATAAAGTTATATAAACTATGTTTTTTTTTCAAATCGAAAACATGATATCAATATGTCAAATCAATGAGTAAAGTGAGGTTTTGTGTTGGTTAGCATATTGGTTGAAATGATATAATTGGTTTACTAAACATCATTGACTATGTTGTGTATTATAGGGGCCAGACAAGGCCATGGAAACAGATCGTGTTATATCAAATAAGGACACAACAGATGTTGTGGGACATCAGGTAATCAAATTTTTACTTAACTTAGGAAGAATTTTGTTATACATCCATGTTTTTTCACAGTATTATTAAAATTTATAGTGTATTATCCAATATTGAAATAAATTAATGCATGTTGTTGATTATTTCAGATGGAGATTGGAGCAAGTGCACAACCTAAGTGTTCAACTAGAAAAAGAAAAATAAGATATGTATGTGGGCATGGACCTAAAACTGTTAAATCATAAAGAACACAGTAGGTGGAAGAGGATATGATAAGGGATATTCCAGACACAAAAAATGATTGCACTGAAGAAGAGGTTATTCAAGACTATAGTACATGGGATGAATACTTTGAGAAAATTGTTGTTTTTGGATGTTCTATATGCCATGGAAAGAAAGAATTCAAACGAGTGATTGTACAAAGAAATTACATAAATGATGTGATTCCATTGGGTAGTATGCCTCCTACAATCGATTAAAATCCAATAGGAATTGTGGTAAGGAATTTTCCAATTTGATATAAATAACAAGTATACCTCTTTTAAACATTGTTTTATATTATTTAAACAATTTATTTTTTTGTTAATGGATGCTTGCAAGATAAATTTTTTGGTTTAAAGTATCCTGGATCTCCGAATTCTATCCTAGAGGGATATGATCATTTATTTTATGATACATCTAACAAAAATGTGTGCCAATATACCAGCTCGGAAGATGAAGAATTGATGAAAACAAGTAACAGAACAAGAACCGGTTTAAATATGCATAATTTGCTTAAAGACAAGGGGAAGGTGGACTACATACCCTATGAGAATGAATATGATGGAGATGATGATTTTCCCTTGGGTTTCAGATCAATTTACAAATATATATTTGACTGTCAACTATATTGTTCTTGGCCTAGTGATCAACAACTACCTGGAGTGTATGAGGTATTTCAATTTTGGGGTTACAACTACATGATACGACCCTCCAATATTTATGGAGAAAATCTAGGCCTCTTTATTGTTGAGAATGTACACACAGGATCTAAACAGAAAAACAATTCACAACAAACCACTAGGATATTAATGCCATATTATGGTCCATCATATTACAATTGTGAATGGAGAAGGATAGCATAATATAAGCCTAGCATGTCAGCACATGGTCTAAATTTGAATATGTATACACATCATCTCCAATTGGAAAATGGAAAAGAAATGAATAGAGTCCATCTTATGTGTATATATGGATGTGCATACACACACAAAATATTACAAGATTTATAAATAATAGTAAGGGAAGGAACCCTATTGTAAGATCGGATTGTCAATTTGTTGAGGTTATAAATGATAAAGATGGATATATGGAAAGAGAGTTTGATATATTGATAATGGTTGAGGCTATTATGGACCTTACCATTGGGGATGAGTTATTGATTGATTATCCCTTCTTAAAACACACTCCTGTGTGAAAGAAAAGGGAAGAACAAGGTCTCCCTAAGGATGTTCTTAAGGACAGAAAACCAAAGAATAATAAATGAGTGTGGATTTATGTTTTATAAACCGTGTTGTCAAAATTGTGTTTTATTCAAATCATTGTATAAATAAAGCAATCTATATAATAATGTTCCATTATTAAATTGATGTATATATATTCATACATTTTATATTTTAATTTATTAATCCATATTTGATTATATTTATTTGAAATTGATAAATTTATGATTTATCCAATTGTTTCCAAACATTAAATAATTGTTGTGTTTGTTGATAGGTAGAAGATGATGATGAAAGAATGGATACTAATACCCAATATCCAACTGGGATATTAATATTTGGACGGGATGATCCAAACCATCCTTTAAACCACACCAAGGAGAAAAGAGCATATTTAAAGAGAATTCTACCACCTGAGAAATTTGAACAACTGATGAGATTGGAATACACTGATGACATGCCACCTAGCCTTACTGATGATGATCATGATAGTGAAATGCATTGCATGAAGAAGGATTGAATGAAATTCTTACAGGTTTCTTTGGGGATGGAAAGAATGATGACAACAATGATCATATGGATGGAAGTAACGATGACATAAGGGGTAATTACCACCAACACAATGTTGATGATAAAAAATTGAAGACTCCATCAAGAAAGCAACAAAGACACCCATGTTCAAATCTGTTGCAAGTAGAACCTCAAAATTGACATGCACATTAATACTATTAGAAATCAAGTCACTATTTGGTTGGTTAGACAAAGGATTCACCACCCAACTGAAGTAAGTTGAAATCTATTTGTTACAATGCATTGTCAATTGGTGTATGTAATTCGTTTATGAATATTCCTAATATACATTGACATGTCAAACTTGTTCATCATAATTCAAACATTCAATTGATCTAATCTTTGGAAATCTTACAAGGCACTAAAAACCAAAAAAATTCCTGAAGAGAATGTGTTTCCATCAACTTGCAGAGAGACACATTAATTCTTGGTTGATTTGGGGATTGAATATAAGAAAATTTATTCATGTAAACATGATTTCATTTTATACATATATCAATATCAAGACAAGGTATAATTCCTTGTATGCAAAGAGAAGAGATATCGTACAGATGTACAACGTTCTACAATTCCAAAGAAGGTTTTACGTCACATGCCAATTATAACTAGACTTCAACAAATGTTTCGTTGCAAGTTACTTGCACAATTGATGGAATGGAATGCAAAGAATAGGAGTAAATATGGATTCATGTGAATTTTGACTGATTCCAAAGCATTGAAACCCATAGAGGAAAAATGGCCAAGAAAATTCAAAGATGAACCCCGTAGTATCAAGTTTGTTCTTGGAATTGATGGAGTGTGCCCATTGTATTTCATGAGCTCAAATTATAGTCTTTGGCCAATCATATTGATGGTATACAATATTCCCCCATGGATGAGTGTTAGAAAGGATCACCTTATGCTGACTCTCATTGTTCCAGGAAAACATCAAGTTAAAAACATGGATGTTTATCTTGCGTCTTTTATTGATGAGATGCAACTATTATGGAAAGGAATAAGAATGCATGGCATATCACACCCTCCATCAAATAGGCCCTTCATGTTGTATGGTGTGCTATTTTGGACTATTCATGATTTCCCATGACTTGGTGTTTGTTCTGTTAAGATAATTTTTTTTACGTATTTACACTAATAATTTATTTTCATCCCAACTTTCATGCTTAGTTTTATACTATTGTTTTTATGTTATTAACCTTAATTATTGAATTGCGGGGATTCAAACAAAGGGGATATTTGCATGTTTAATACGCGCCGAACAATTTCAAGGGCGATATTCTAAATATCTACATAAATTTATTTATGCAAACAACAAAGTTTTTCTACCACCAAATCATAGGTTTAGAAACCGCCATAAGAATCAATTTCATGGAAAAGTTGAAAATAAGGCCCTCCCATGATTATGGGTCCAACTGATTGTCTTAATAAGTATGAATATGTTGAATGGAAAGATTGGCAAGATTTTTTTGATGGGGGTGATTCTATTGAAGAACCTGAACAAGTTGTAATTAAGATGCCAGAAGGGATGAAAAGGAAATCCATATTTTATGAGCTCCCTTAATGGAAGGATCTATTAATACCTCACCTATTAGATCCTATGCGCATCTTCAAAAATGTCCTAGATTCAATATTTTGACATATATCAGGAAAAGAGAATGACACCTTGTCTTCGAGGAGAGATATTGCTCTTTCGTATACCAAATTTGATAGAAAACATTTGTGGCCAAATAGGGAAAATGAAACAAATGCACAAGATCTATGGATTTTGAAAAAGAAAGAGTTAGACCAACTAAAAAATATCATACATTCAATAATGACATCTATTGGCTATGGGTCATCATTTTTTAAAGGTTTTACAATTGATGGACATATCACATGATTTAAAACACAATATTTTCATAATTTTATGAAGGTATTATATATCATCATTTAACTTTTATTGGTAAAATTGATTAGGTACTAAAGATATTCTGATATTCTATTGTGAAACAAAAATAACTAATGACCTTTCATAAATGTGTTTGACAAAATATCATGCCATTGGCAATTAGGGGGGATTCATGTCTTACCATTGACTTGATGAATTCCATAAGTCGATTGTCAACATTTGCAAGGTATGTGGTATGAAATGTTCATATATGAGAGACATAGAGATATTGTATTTCTTTTTTATTTTTTCCTAAAGGTTCATACTAATTTAACGTTCTTATATTAGGTGGGTGACATCCAAGGAGATCCACGAATGTGAAGTGCCAAAATGGAAGAAGGAAATTGGGTAAATTTTATGTGTATTTGAGAAGGATCTCCATACAAGTTTCATGGAACTACAAGTCCATTTACTTACACACCTAGTTTATGACAATAAATTGGCGGCTGTCATATCAACGAGGTGAATGGTTTTCTTTGAGAGGTATATGAAAAATCTAAAAATATATGTCCGACAAAAGGCACTTCCATATGGTTGCATGGATGAAGGGTATGTATTGAATGAAGTGTTTTTCTTCCTATGTGAATTCCTTGGTAAGGATTTCGAAGATGGGCCATACTTTTGCAATGAAGAACGAGCATAATATATTATTGATGGAGAAAAAACACAATCTAATGGTGTTCAAGTAGAAATTAGTAAGTAAACTCATTATCATTGTGGTTGTTTTTATTGAAATCATTAATTTACTTTGTAATTTATTTGTCAAACTAACAAAATGGCCTTTGGAGTTTGAAATAAACATGTTGACATGTAATAGGTGTAGATGAAAGTGTTATACTTGACAAGTTCATTATGTACCATGTGTACTTTATGATAAAATGGATTGATTTGTATGACAAAAAGAGAGAAGAAGAGTTAGAATCAAGTAGACAATTTAAGAGATCGAACCCAAGGAATACCGACCCATTTCCTACTGATCTGCAAGGGGAATGGGGAAAAAATTGCACACTAGAATGGGTTACTGAACAAATTCAAAATCAAATAGAAGATGCATGTATAGATTCAAACATAACAGAAGATGAAATCAAAATTTCTAGAGGATGTGAAAGAAAGGTACAATTGGAATTTTACAAAATGTTGTTTCCTTACAGTTTTGACACTATTAACTATTTTAATATTTGTCATTATATTTTTTTTAACCGAAATAAATGGTCTTTCACAAGCAAGGAAATATCCAACAATGTGGGAATATGGTCAACATTATCGTGTATAACATGTATATGTAAAGAGACTATCCTTCAATTGTGGCATCATGGTTGACTTCAAGCAATCCAGTCGATCAAGCTCAAAATATAAGAATATTATTGAAGGAAATCTACAATATGTTGGGAAAATACAAGAAATTATTGAGTTGGATTACTGCTCTTTTAAATGTTGTATTTTTAAGTGTAGATGGTATGAATCATTTGATAGGACACGAAGAAATGATACCCATAGTGGATGTTTTTCTATATATTCCTCAAGGTTACCACTGGAGGATAACGAGCTGTATGTTCTACCAATTCATTGTGAGTATGTATTTATTTAACTCAAACAAGTAGTGGTAGTGATCAATAATCTATTAATACATTGTTTATTGAGAATATATACATGTGTTTATCAATCAATAAAATTGTTATAACATACGTCTAATATATGTATGTACTCATTCATGTGCAAGTATTTTTTTATGAATATATTCTGGACCCAAAATGGATGTTTGTCATACATTATGATCCAATATTAAGGCATGTATTTGACGATGCATTAGTCGATACTAAGAAAAAAAATGATGGTCAACAAAATGAGATAGAGGGGTTAGAGAACATCGAATAAATTGACATCCATGATGATGTTGAAGATGGTTATGTTCAGGAACAAGAAGAAAACAACCCAGAGTTAGATGATGTTATGGAAGACAACAATATGGATGGTATAGAAAATGATGATCCAAATACATCTGGTAATAATATGGATGGTCTACAGTAAAATTAAAATTATGATGAAGATGATGCAGGTCAAGATGACGATGATGATAATATTAACTACTTGAAATATCATATGAACATTGACAATGATACACTAGATGACATTGTTGCAGAAAATTATGTTAATGACCAAGAATTCTAAATTTTTAGAATTATTCGTAATCCATGTTTAAAAAATGATGATTCTTATGGCCTAAACTTTGAAACGGATCACTATTATTTGTGTCAATACAAATTACCTATTGAAATATCCTTAAAGTGTTCAAGATATGGTATGAATTGTTCGCAAAAAAAATTAGGATTACTTGGATGCTTCTTCCATTCATTTTGTATCAACATATGTTCATGAAGACACAAAAGTTAATAAAATATTAATGCACGTATCTCATAATGATTTGAATAATAAACTTCGTTCACATAATTATTTTTATATTGTTTGCATTTTAATGTTGGGCATAATTTTTTATTATGTTTTATTAAGAACTAAACATAAATAATTAAACAAAATAAAATATTTTAATCACCTAGAATTAGCTGAAAATTTAATAAATTAAAACTCAATTTTAGTTTCATATTTCATATCAAAACATGAAAATTCAATCTCAATGATTTCACTAAGTCTTAAAACCCTCCCATACCGTCAATTCATTCTCCTAGTCTAACCATGTAAAATTTCAACACATATAGTCACATTTTGAAGAAATTTCAACATTGGCCCCATTCACTGCTCACTGTGTTGGGTCAGTTGATGACATTGTAGATGGGTGTCTTTGAAGACATTACATGACATTTCAAGAGAGTTACAACCAAGATTCTGTAGATGGGAATGGAGAATAATGAAAATGATACTGCATAATGAAGGTTCATACAAACATGGAGGATGTCGAAGATTATCTGGGGACATAAAGCATCATTGAGTCTTGAAACCCTCACATACCGTCAAGGTATGTGTCTCATCTAACCATGTCAAATTTCTACGCATACAGGCACAATTTGAAGAAATTTCAACATTGACACCATTCACTTCTCACCATGTGGCGTCGGTGGATGACATTGGTGATGGACATGTTGAAAGACGTTCCATGACATTTCAAGATATTTTAGAGAAATATTCTATAGATGGGAATGAGGAATGATGACAATGAGACTGCATGATGAACATTGATGAAAACATGGATGATCTTAAAGATTATGTGAGGACATCAGTAATCATTGAGTCTTGAAACCCTCGCATACCATCAAGGCATGTGTCTACTCTAACCATGTCAAATTTCAACGCATAAAGGAACAATTTGAATAAATTTCAATGTTCACTCCATTCACTGGTCACCATGCGACGTTGATGGATGACATTGGCGATGGGTGTGTTGTTTGAATATGTTCCATGACATTTTGAGAGAGTTTCGAAAAATATTCTATAGATGGGAATTATGAAGAATGATTACAATGAGACTACATGATAAATGCTTATGCAAACATGGAAGATCTCAAAAATTATGCGAGGATGTAAGGAAATATGCTTCAATCTTGATACCCTCACATACCATCAAGGCATGTCTCTAGTCTAACCATGTCAAATTTCGATGCATGCATGAACAGTTTGAAGAAATTTCAACATTGGCCCCATTCACTGCTCACCATGTGGCATTGGTGGATGACATTGGTGATGGGAATGTTGGAAGATGTTCCATGACATTTCAAGAGAGTTTCGACAAACATTCCATAGATGTGAATGAAGAATCATGACAATGAGACTGCATGATGAACGTTGATGAAAATGTGGATGATCTCAAATATTTTTTGGGGACATCAAGCATCCTTGAGTCTTGAAACCCTCACATACCTTCAAGTCATGTGTCTAGTCTAACCATGTCAAATTTCAATGCATACAAGAACAATTTGAATAAATTTCAACGTTGTCCCCATTCCCTACTCACCGTGTGACATCGGTGGATGACATTGGTGATGGGTGTGTTGGAAGATGTTCCATGAAATTTCAAGAGAGTTCTGAAAAAAAAAACTAAATCCCCTAACCCCTAAGCCATTGACCCTTAAATCCTTAATCCCTAATCCCTAAACCCTTAATCTCTCAACCTTAGTTAATCACTAATCCCTTAACACAAAATACCTAAATCCTCTAACCTCCAATCCATCAACCCTTAAACACTTAAACCCTAATCCATAATCCATTAATCCATAAACCCCTATGCCTAAGCACTTAAACAATAATCCCATAGCCTGTAATCCCTAATCCATTATCCATTAAACTACCTAACTCGTAAGCGCCAAATCCCTTAGCTCTTGACCCTTCATCCCTTAAACTCTAACCCCTAATCCCTTAACCCTTAATCCATGTACCCCAAATACCTAAATCCCATAATCGTCAAATCTCGTATCCACTTAACCACCAACACCTCAACTAATTAACTATTTAGGTACATCCAACACTATTTCTGGTGTTATTTCTGACGCTATTTATGGTGATATTTCCATTGATATTAGCACCTACATGTTTTGGTTGGTGAAAAAAATGCCATAAATAGCGCCATCCCAATAAATAGCACTGACCTTTTTTAAAAAATGGAGAAAAATACACTAAAACAATCTTTGGAAGAAAAAAAGGGAGCAAATCACATGGATTTGTTGTAGTGTCCCGAATATCTAATTTTTTCTTTTTTTTGTTTGCATCCTCTCCACTTCCTCTTTTAGATAAAAAAAATCTAGTCTTTAACCTTTCAATCTTTTCTTTCTTTTCCCTTAGTAGTGTATTTTGATCAATACTATTATCTTCCATCTATCTTTTTAAATTCTAAACTTCCTCTTGGGTCTTTTGCAGTTGTCCTTTTAGTGACTGGTTTTTCTTTTGAAATATTTCCTTCCCTTTTAGTATCCTTGGTTGTCTTCTACAAATTGTCCTTTAAGGACATGATTTCATCCTCTTGAGCATCAAAAATATTTTCTTTTTCGTCTAGCTTGTTCATCAATATTTTTTCTATTTTCAACGCTCCTTCTAATTGTACTTTCATAATCGCATCATCTAATTCCTATGATTCTTCATACTTCAGCAATTGATGCCCATGATGCTCATTTTTTCTTCTCTCTTTTCTTAACTCAACAAAAGAAGAAATGAGTTCTTCTTCTCAGAGAATTTCAACATCTTTTTCATCTTCATATTCTTCCATTCTACCTTCATTTGATGAGTCAATACTACTTGTCCCTTTTGATTTTGCTTCATCTTTGAATGAATATCCTTTTTCCTTCACTAGAATGGAAGGTGATTCCACTATGGGGGTTTCTTTTGAGTATAGACTTTCAAGGTTGTCCTAAATATTTTTGGATGAAATTTGTTTCTCTACTTTGGCCTTCACAACATCATAAAAACTGTCTAAAATTTCATTCTTTTCTATTGCATGGCATATATATATATATATAGTTTCCCCTTTTGGTCAACCTTTAGGAGGGTTATATCCACTCTTGAATGAATTCCAGACATTAGTATCAAGAGCTTGTAAGTATGCCTTCATATTTACACTCCATGAAGAATAGTGTTATCCATCAAACCAGGGAGATATTTTTGGAGAGAAGTATTCCCTTTCCATGTGTGTGTTGTAGGGATCTTCCTTCTAGTGGTTAAACTTTGTTTGAACCTACTCTGATACCAATTGTTGGAACCTTTAGAAATACTGAGAGGGGGGAGGTGAATGAGTATTGTATAATTTTTATAATCTTTAACACATTAAGCACACTTCATTAATACATAACATTCTAGCAATCGCATAAAGCCATATACAATACATAGAGAGTTACATGGAAACCCAAATGAGAGAAAAACACAAAATATGTTATTTTATAATTCATTCATTACAATATCAAGCTACGAATCGAGAGGGACAATACCCATCCTTGATGCAAGATCCAAATTAAACAATATACATATTTCAATCTATCTACAGTAAGCACCTACTTATTGAGTTGGTGAAGGATCCAACCCTCAGTGCAAGCTCCAACTTGCAAAAAATACTTCAACTTGTTGCAACCAGCTCCAACTGACCAGTTTGGTGAAAGCTCCAACCTTCACAAGAAAGGTCCAACTTGCATATAGGATCCAAACTGTCATTGGGATAAGGAAATAAATCCTCAGTGAGCTTTAACTCACCCTAGCACCACCCTTCCATACTATATTCATTTTTCTCTAATAAACATTCATTGAGCACCTAAACCTTTCATAAGACATTTCTCTTCAATTCAAAATAGATATGATATATCTTCAGTTCAGTTCCTTTGAACATTTTACAAAATATTTTTCTTCTTTTCTCATGTGCACCCCTGCAAATTCAATCAATGCACATCCTGATTTATAATATCTTTGCCTAATTTCAACTCAATGTATGTGGATGCATAACAATTATATTATGGATATATATTGACCAGATCAAGTTCCTGTTAGTTACACTTCTGTCTAAAATAAAGTATGTGGATGCATGACAGTTATATTGGGGAAATATCTTGACCACACCAAGGTCTCGTTAGTTACACTTCTGTCAAAATAAAGTATGTGGATGCATGACGATTATATTGTGGAAAAATATTGACCATATCAAGGTCTAGTTATAGATGGACATTATTTGACTAGAACAAATGGACCAAATCTTCCTACGGATGAGCTCCATCTCATCTCCTAAAAATTGACGCAACAAATTATATTCTATATTACTTAATGCACAACTAAAATGGGAGCGCAAGACTCAAGTCACAAGTCTTCATCTTGTCACACTTTCCATGTAGAATGCTCACCCAGCTTCCCCATCAAATTTTTAGTGCTTCTTGGTGACTCGCTCACTTTACTACCAAATTTTCATTCATCCCATCGCATTCCGCTCTGTTGCTTGTCATACGAGCTTCATCTCGTAACACTCCACTATGTCATTTGTCGCACTGGCTCAAGGAGACCTACAAATTTTCTTCTATGCAATCTTCCACACAATCTGTCACAATCCATTCCATAACACAAGCTTCGTCTAGACACACTTCACTACATCGTTCGTTGCACTAGTTCAAAGCACACTACATATTTTCTTATGCGCCATTGACCCTTTTTTGCGATATTGATCTTCTTTTGATCCATTGATCCTTTGATCCTTCTGCAAACTATTTTTTTCATCCTTTCATGACTTACTACGTCATACTTTTTGACATACCTTATGCACCATTAATCCTTTTTTGCACATTTGATCCTTTGACCATTGATTCTTGTGTGCAATTTTTTTTCATCTTTTCAGGACTTCCTCTATTTGTGCGTCATGCTTTATGTTATTCCATGCCTTGTCATAATTTATATTATTGTGTGCAATTGTCATACTTTATGTTATTGCACACACTTTTGTTTTCATCCTTGTTTGTTATTTTACTATAACTAACCATGTCCATGACCACTTTGACATCAATGACAACATATGTGCAACAAAATGATTAATTTTATCCTTATCGTCAAAAAATTTTGTCGAATTTTGACCCCGTATATAGTAGTGAGTGTTTGGAAAACCATTCAATACCTTCAAGTTCACCAAAAACATTATTAGCAGAGATAATATTTTTTCTTGACCCTGCATAAAGGGGTTTTTTTGCCTTCTCAAATAGAGGTACATCATGAATATCATCAAAGTTTTCCTCATTGATAGGATAAAAGATGGCCTTGATCAATATATTTGTCCCATCATCATCAACTATATTATTGTTGTCATCTTCCTCCATAGGATTAACTTGATCTTCAATATCCATACCATCTTCCTCAGCTTGTACAATAGTATTCCTACTACTACTTGTTATAACCCTAATTTGCACCATACATGCTTTCCTAGCATCAGGCCATCTTAGATCACTTCTTTGCCAAAGCACTGCTGAAAAAATCTTTAAAAAACCTATTTTATAAGGGCCCACACACCCTACTCCATTACTACACGCGTGTACACACTAGATGACTTAAAACATCCCGCGTGGACCTACAAAAGCACGAAAAAAGGAAAGTTTCCGACGGAACACACAACTTTGGGTGAGTTAACTGAAACTCCCGGCCATGCATGGCCGAGGGTTCATCCAAATACCTAGTTTCTTCTAGCCTATAAAAGAAGGGTTAGGGGTCCCATTTGGAAGAGGAGAATAAGAGTAAAGAAACTCTTCCCAATTGCACATTCCCATTGTCCCAACCCTTTAGCCATCCTTATGCAAGAAGAGATACAGAGAAAAGAAGTTGGAGGACATTTGAAGAGGAGCCCAAGATCAGGTTCGCGGAGAAGTGGTCGGTCTCAACATTGTAAGTTGATTCTTTAAAGTTACTAATAAAGAAATGCTTTTCATGACCCACTATATGAGTTCTTCATAGTTTAGTAAATATATGTTTGAATCTCTAGCCCATTAGTCTGTAGGTAAAATGTATGTGTAGTTTGTTTCTTGTTTTGTATGCAGGTCATCCTTGGGAGGAGAGTTTCTAACAAGTGATCAAGCGTGAAGAAGGATCGACATTGAATGTCTGGAACAAGGTATTTTGGTCTAAGCATGTATTTTCTGAAAAGAAATGGGGATTAGGTATGGGGACGAAGGTAGAAAGAAGGTTTCTTTTGGTCATATCTGCATGCATAATATAACCCTATTTTCTAGTTCGTAGGGGGATTTCCCACCACAACAGAATTGGTGACCATACTGGGGAAGTCTCTAGGGTTTTTGGGAATATTTTTGGGTAGTTTTAAAAGACTGGTTTTCTTTCCTATTTTTTGAAGTTTCAGCAAAGTCTGAGCTAACAGAGAGTCTGGTCTTCCATACTAGCTATCTTTGTTATTTTCTTGAATGTGTTTTTTCGAGACCCACAAAGGTGCACGCGGCCTGCATAACGTCTGCACACATGTACCTGCGCCCTACTTTCTTACAACCCACGTGTAAATGCTAGCTGAAGAAGTAACAATAGTGTGTAGATTCCAAAAAAAAATTGAGGCAGTCATCCTCTTCCCTGCCAGAATCAATCATTCTCAGGGGTTTTCTGGAACTCTTTCTAGTCTTGGTTGTTTGCAGTCTCATCTCAGATGGGTTTGTTTTACGAATGTTTTCCTTACATTGTTTTCTTTTTTTGGTTAAAGAGAGTGTCTAAGCCTTCAAGAGATCCTGGTTCTCAATATCAGTGGTCTCTTCCTCATTTGGATTGTCTATTTTTATTTGTTTCAGAGTTTTAGAGATACACATGGCCTGTATAAGGCCAACACACGTGTACATGCCCTCTGGCTCTACATAGCTCGCGTGCACACGCTTGCTATTGAATTGTCAGTAGTGTGCTTGTGCAGGATAGTTTTTGTTGAGGGTAAGGCAATCATCCTTTCCCTTGACAAGAGTTATACCTCTCAGGTTTTTGAATCTCTGTCCTAGAAGTTAGTATCTTAGGGTTGATCTTAGCCATATATTTCTTTTTTCATTTAAAAGTTGTCATACAAAAATTTTCTTTAGGGTTTTTAGACAAGAGTGAGAGTCTTTTTTTAAGTTGCTAGTGTGTGATTTCTTGAAGTGATTCTTTGCGATATGCGATTAGGCCATAACTCTTTTCTTGGTTTTTGACTTGTTGATATTTTTCCTTTTTGCTTTGTCAGCATTCAAATAAAAAAAAAAAAATCTTTCATTTTCTTGTTTGGTTGAAAAGTGTTGTTTTGCATTAGTAACCATGGAAAAGTTTTTACTTTCATAAGTTCTTGATAGTTTACTTAGATTGTAAGTAGCTCGTAGTCGAGTGAAATCTTTCTTTGAGTTTGTTGTTCAAAATATCTTAGAAAATGTTTAATTTTTTTTTTTTTTGAAAAGTTGTGAAAATTTGCGTTAAGTGAAAGTTGTTTGTTTCTAGCTTTCTGTTCATTTTTTACTTTCGTCTTTCAAACATAATTAGTTTCACTTTCATACCCCTTGACATAAGAGAAGCCATAAAATTAACACTAAATCTAAAATTCATTAGACTTTTATGTTTGTAGGGTTAACCAACTAGTTCAGGATTAGGTTGGAGAGGAAACTCTTCAAGGCCATTAAAATCAAACATTAGAGTCTGATTTAGGGAGTGTCCAAGTCTAGTATCGTGAAATTTATCCAGGACCCCCCTCTAACACAGGGGATAAACACGAGGTTGCGTGCGGAAAGGTAGTGGAGATAACCCCTCCAAAGCTGGACCAATCGTAGTGGACAACACATATAGAGGGCTTGCCTTGCGATTCCGTCAATTGGATTTGCCAAAGATCTTCGTGGGTCTCAAATCCATTCGAGGTCCTTATTTTTCTTCTGGACCATTTTATCTCGATACCCTTGACAGGTTTCGGGCTTGATACCCTGCTCATTGTGGTCTACCCGACTCTCGACTGTAACCGCCTGGTGACTGTTCGCGCGTTGGCAACCTAGTTGCCTATCTTTTTTAGGGACATACATAGGTGACTGAGGGGGTATACCACGATACCTAGGACAAACATCGGGCCATGATTTGTAGAGTATACCTGGAGGGTGCTTCCATTTTCGAGTTTCACTTGCACCAGCAAGTTGCTTTAGTGTTGGTTGTTGTAATTATTCTTCCAATTAATTTAGTGTTTGCCTGTCTTATCTTATAGGGACTTTTTTAGTTTGTGTTTATTTTGAACGATTAGAACACCCTAGAGTGTCTTTGATATTCTCACACAGTGGAGGATCATGAGCTCCACCAGTCGTGAAGGCTTTTTGGCCTATCGTCGATTACACTAGATCCACCCCCGCCGCCCCTAAGGAAAAACCTAGATCAACAAGGGTCATTTGAAGCAACCAGGTCACAAGAAACTGTGCCTGACAAACATCCAGAGGAATCGACCATTTTAGACCTTGGAGTGAAATATTTTGGTCTCGTTGAAACCTCCACCATTGATCTTTCGGTACCCACCATCATACCAATTCATCCTTATGAGTGCCAGACAATGTCGCACGTAGCAATGGAAACAAATGTTGTTACTCCTTCTGGGAATTATTCAATTCCCACTACGGTTGTCACCACAGGAGAGTTTCCACCTCCTAAACCACCGTCACCGGTCTAAGCCACCATGGTCTCGATTGCCTCTACATCACACAGTGGTCCGATCCTGTCTCTAGCAGTGGCCACAACCCATTTCACACCAAGTGCGACAGACCCTCCGTTCTCATATGGGATGCCTAGTTCAGGTACAAGTCCTGTACTTTCCTACTCCACTTCACAGACTTCAGGTCTAGGGGCAGGGAGCTCTAACGCTCCTCTGCAAGGACACATGGGGGGAACTCCTGCTCCTTTTAATGCTTTCCCTTACGGGGCAGGTCATATACCTCCTTCATCCCCTTCACTTAGTGGCATGCATCAGCAATCCACCGGGCCATCTGCACACCATATTTTATTTGGAGCGGGGAGTCAAGGACCACCTTCGCATAATATGCAGGTAGGTTCAACACTGTTTTCTTTGTTCGGTGCATTTGGTAACAACGCCTTCTCATCAACTACTTTCCCAACTGGGGGCAACCCCGGTTTTGGACAACCTATTCCTATGCAGGGTACTATTCCTACACAGGGGGCACACCCAGGAATTTCTTCCACATTAGGGCCTTGGAATTCTTGGTAGGGATCCGTTACCTCATCAAGAATGTCAATATGGGGTAATTATTTTCATAATCAATGGAACCCCAGACAAAGCACTATGCCTATCCCCATGGGATCGACATGGGGCAATACTTCCCAAAGTCCTTCGAATGTAATGCATGGCCAACCATCTATGTCCTATTTTGGAAATCAGCCGATGATGTCTCCGCACACGTAAAATCCATACGCTGGCCAAGGCCATGGTTTCTACTAGAACCCAGGCCAGCAACCGAACTTTTCCTGGCAACCTTGTGCTAGTCAAACTCCAGGCCCCGTTTTCCCAGGTTATCATCAACAACCCAAACTACCCTTCCTAACAACTTTGCATTTGCCAGAATTGACAAGGTTGTTGAATGACCCTATCTGTCACGATCCGCGTTGGCCTCCTATGCCGACGAAGTTTCCTTTGGACATCCCAAAGTTCGAAGCCAAGCCTAACAAATATCCAGGAGATCATGTGACTACCTTCCATCTTTGGTGATCATATAACTCGTTGAAAGACGACTTTGTACAGTTGCGATTGTTTCAATGTACTCTCATTTGGAGTGTCACGAAAGGGTACATTGAGCTCGATCGCTCAAGATACTCTTCCTTCGGATAAATAGCGATGGATTTCCTCAACCATTTCCAATTACCTGTGAGATATGACATTGGCACCGAATTGCTGGCCAATTTCTCACAAACAAAAGTGGACCATATCTCTGATCACATTCGAGAATGGAGACATCGAAAGAGTTTAATTAAGGTACCACTCCCACCAACATTCCTTCTCGAGTGGTTTCTTAAGTCTTTGGTCCCATAGTTTTCCAAAGACGTCGCAACATCGGGAGTATTTTCCGAAGAATACGCCATCATGAGAGATCAACAACTTTAGCTAATCTATTCTCAGTCCAGTTTATTATATGAGATCTTGCCAGATGCACCACACTCAATACTTGATAAAACTAGACAGAGAGTTGGACCACATGCCAATGGTATTGTTGGTTCAGCACAAACAAAGCCCGCTGAGCAACTAACGAATCAGTTGCAACAATTGTCTATACAACACACAATGGCCAACAAAACTACTGCTTTGGATGCTTCCCCTACCAAAATGTCAGATGTACACACAGTGCAATCAACTAATCCAAAGGCCACCCAACAACCTATAGGAAAGAAAAAACAACGAAAGAAGGGTAAGGGGGATAAAAAACCTACCGATAATGCTGGCGGGGACAACATTGAGAAATGAAAGGCGAGGTATCCATGCAACTTATGCGCGGAAGACCACCCCAACCATCTATGTCCTCGGCTTGTAGAAGCCCAAACATTTGTGACATAGCAACAACCTGCTGTGTTAACCAATCCATTTCAACATGGGAAAAATCTAACCCAAGCCTCTGCAAGCATGGAAGGGGGTAGCCAAGGACCCTCTCTGTCTTCGAACAACTCCACATCCATGAATGTATATATGGTGAAGGGTGATGCTTTTATATCGACTAGAGCACATGACTATAGTAAACCAAGCACTTCTAAGAAGGGAAAAGAAGTCGAACTCCCATCTCTTCCTCTACAGATTGAGAAGACGTTGGGTGAAACTATGACACACATCCCCAAAGGCGCATTTAAAAAATCTTCTCACAACCCAAACGCAAGGGCCGCCCATAACTATTTTGTTGTAGAAGATTTATCACAAACCCCTTGTGTGATGTCCTCTTTGGAGGTCCTCCAAAGCTGCCCTTCCCAGAGGAAAGCCTTGTTAACTGCTTTAGGATCTACCGATACTTGTAATCTGGTTACAATCATGTTGGATACAACTGACCTAAAACCTCGTCTTCCTTACCATGTAGCATTTAAGATAGTAGTGGATTATCCCACGAAATTTTTTACTCAGAATATCTTCCAAACGGTGGTTGATGAGGGCGCCTCAACATGCGTTATGTCGTTGGCATGTTGGAAAGTCGTTGGCCAGTCTATTTTGTCTCCATCACCTACTCTTCTTACTTCTTTCGACGGTCGTTCATTCCGACCACATGGTATCATTCCCTCTTTCCCAGTGCAGTTATGAGGGAAGACCATGTGTGTCAAGGTAAAGGTAGTCGATCAGCCCCTCAACTATAACCTCTTGTTAGGGAGGAGTTGGACTTATGCAATGCAAGTTGTGGTTGCTACGGTTTTTTGAGTCTTGTTGTTTCCACATGAGGGCTAGATTGTGACCATCGATCAATTGTCTTTCTCCAGACCTGACCCTTCATTGGGGGCATCCACGGTCCTAATGATTGATAATCCTCAATCAGGCATGGTCAACATAGGGGTTGGTTTGTGCCCATCTTTGATGGGTACCTTCGATTACCTTCCCCCTCAAGGCGATATCAAGTTTATATCCAGTCACCATAGGGTTGAGATTTTTCAAGTTTCATCGTTCCGCACGACTTACTTCAACGATCCATGGATACTTCCCTCCCCATTGACCATGATGGATGGGATAGAGCACCTGAGCATGTCCATGCCCTTGTCCGCAGCTAAAGTAGCGTACTCTTTAGTCTAGCAAGCTTCAGCCAACACTGATCCAACTCCTGCAAAAGAGTTCGATCCACTTCTAGAGCCTATTTGGGCTCAGATTTCTCTCGCTGACATCGATTCATTAGACTTAGTCTTGCCCTCTGATGAAGCTATAATTGAAGCAATGACTAGTCTAGACAAACCCTGGGAAGATCTTCATCACATACCATACTTCCTCCTAGAGTTAAGAAGAATCGAAGCCAGAGAATTCACCTTGACTATGATTGGAGATAGGTCTTGTCCTATTAATCCCTTAGCTACACATGAGATCTATGTTGAGGGTAATATGGAAATCATTTCTGAAACGATACCTATCAATATCTCCAGAACCCCTGGCGTCATAGATAATGTTTTCGTCGGAGCATACTGCTCCCTCGAGGAGATATCAGGAATTGACCCACAAAGAGTCGATCATGAGCTAACTTTGTTGTTTTTTAAGATCGATTTGAGATCCGAAAGCAACATCTGGCGAGACTGCATTTATGCTTTTCGATCTCGTCTGGATTAACTGAGAAAAGTAACCTCTACGGGTCTTCTTTTAATCCCTTTTGAGACCCTCTAAACATGAAAAGATTGTCGAGCGATCTTGTGGACTTTCACGATTGTTAAACTGAAATTTTAGGTCACATCTATCCAGCGGTAGTTTACCCCTTTTTCAGTCCAGATGATCAACTGTATGAACAAAGGTATAATCTAAGGAACTTCAATTCTCTAGAAGAGTACCCTCAGGTATAATTTTATCTCTTTTTTGGGCCTGAGGGACTAAACTTACGAAAAAGGAACCCCCTTGGAGTCCATAGCTAAGCTCTTTTCAGAATCCCTAAAATTGAAAAGATCATTGAGTGACCTTATTCTTTCACACTTGTTAAACTGGTCCAGAAGAACATTCCTGGCGGAGTCCATAGTTAATCTTTTTTCAGACTCCTTAAAAACGAAAAAATGGCCGAGTGATCTTGTCCTTATCACACTCATTAAAATGGTTTTGAATAGATGTCTTGTCAGTGCTAGTTTACCCCTTTTTTGAACTGACTAGACTATCTTCGAAAAAGGTACCCCAGTGGAGTCTCCTTTTATGTTTTTTCAGACTCTCTAAATATGAAAAACCACCGAGCTTACCTTCTCTGGGCTCGTTAAACTTACATCGAAGGACGTTACCATTGTGTGTCTTATTAATTGCATTCACATACTCATGTCTTTGGACTAATTCCGGCTCCATGTTGCTCTCAACTGAACCATCTGAAGCATGCCTTATATGCAAGCCCTGTAGCATTTTGCCTTTACATTTTGACACCTTTGGCCCCTGGAGGATTTTTCCCAGGTGTCCTTTTCTTGCATATGTCTCTTTTCCCTGAACATCCCTGTGTTGTGTGTTCTTGGAACTAGTATGTTTGTGATCCAAGTGGATATTGGTGGCCACTCGCCTTCTCCAACTGGCCCAAAACATGTTTCTGGCAATTTTGGTAATTTACTATTTTTAGCAGTTTTTAACTTCTTGGGCCATTTTGAGGCCCTAAACAATGTTTTTTGAGAAAATGGGGAGCAACATAGATCAATGTTTCTCATCCAAAACTTGTAGTCCTCGGATAAATCTTTCCAACGAGCTATCATACACCTACAATGGAGATCATATGCAAAAGTTACGACCTCGGGAAGTTGATGCAACAACTCACCCAAACGGGGCCCACATGACTTTTGGCGCTTCATCTCCCAGGGTTAGGTTTTTGGATGTCTAGGGTTTTGGATTTTACTTTTGTTAAAAAGGCCCTCAGAGCCTCATTATAATGATCATCTTCTCACAAATGCGATTCACTGTCACATCTCTTCTCAGAGATAAGCTACCACCATTCTAGCGAGTCTTTCACTCTGTATTTTACAGCCTCTGTACAGTTATTTCGTTAATAGAAATCGTGTATTACTGTATATATGTGACTCTTGTTTTATTTCCACTATATCTCTATTATATTGTTGTCTCTCTTTCAACATCTCTAAATATTTATGCGTTATATCTCCGCTCTCATTTCGTGCCAAAAATAATCCGGATCAGTGGTATCAGCGCAGGCTGCTCTTGATCGTTTTTTCAGTGCATGCCCCCGACGAGGTCCGAGTATAGAAATTTGGGTCTCGAGCTTGTCTCTCTTGAAGACAATCACTCTCACACACCTAATAAACCCTCAATGGTAGAAGAAAAGAAAAACGACGGAGCAGACGATCCTATCAGTCTGTTGCTTGAGCAAGCTCTCACGCGACAGAGGGACGAAATGATGGAGAATTTTTCCCACATCCTTCAACGCCTGCTGATAGAAATAGGTGAATCTTCATCAAGCGACCACTTTGGAGGCACATCACCTTTCAAGGTATAGGTTAATTTTGATATTCCCATATTTGAAGGTCAAATAGATGCAGATGCCCTAGATAAATGGTTAAATCTGCTAGAAGGTTATTTCTCAGTTCATAATTTTTCAGACAAGGAAAAGATCACCTTCTCACTCCTTAAGGCTCTCCCCCATGTCAAACATTTGTGGGAAACTTATTGGGAGCAGAGTTCCATAGAGGAGTCTGGAATATATGGGGTCGAGCCCACTTGGAATTTTTTGTGGATGCGGTAAAGGAATAGTATTACCCTGTTGGCAACTATGAGGACCAGTACATGAGATGGACCACACTGCGGAAAGAGAGGGGCCAAGCAGTTCCGGAGGTCACCAATACCTTCCATATCTTGCATACCAAGCTGGGTATCAAAGACTCTGAGTGAAATTTGGTTCTGAAATACCGTGGGGCTCTACACAGATACATCCAAATTGAAATGGATTTTCTGGACATCTCATCACTCGGTGCTGCCTATCGATATGCTGTTAAAATCGAGCNATATTTGAAGGTCAAATAGATGCAGATGCCCTAGATAAATGGTTAAATCTGCTAGAAGGTTATTTCTCAGTTCATAATTTTTCAGACAAGGAAAAGATCACCTTCTCACTCCTTAAGGCTCTCCCCCATGTCAAACATTTGTGGGAAACTTATTGGGAGCAGAGTTCCATAGAGGAGTCTGGAATATATGGGGTCGAGCCCACTTGGAATTTTTTGTGGATGCGGTAAAGGAATAGTATTACCCTGTTGGCAACTATGAGGACCAGTACATGAGATGGACCACACTGCGGAAAGAGAGGGGCCAAGCAGTTCCGGAGGTCACCAATACCTTCCATATCTTGCATACCAAGCTGGGTATCAAAGACTCTGAGTGAAATTTGGTTCTGAAATACCGTGGGGCTCTACACAGATACATCCAAATTGAAATGGATTTTCTGGACATCTCATCACTCGGTGCTGCCTATCGATATGCTGTTAAAATCGAGCAGAAATTTAAGCACCAGAAAAAATGGGAGTTTGGGTCTGCAAATCCGCAACAACCAAAGTATGACAAAGAAAACCCTAACAAACAGTCTCCCGAAAACTAGTCCAGGACACAGGGAAAGAAGGTTCACGGGAAGACAAAGAAGGACACCGAAAAATGGTGCGATTTCCACAAAATCCCCTGGCACAACACTGATGAATGTCGCTCAAAACAATCATTGGTGGCTGAGATCAAAGACAAGGAGCCGAACCCTGATTCATAATCTTATTCTAAAAATACTGGTAAAAGACAAATCATCGATGCAGACCCCACTGCTATTGTCACGACCGCAACAATTCAACCAGAAGAACCAACAGATACTGAAGAGGGGGAGCACCTTTTTCATTCAGAGATGTGGGTGAAGGGGACCCCGTTGCATTTTATTTTTGATAGCGGAAGCAAAAATAACCTCATCTCAGCAGAGGTCATCAAACAGTTGGGATTGTCGACAACACCACACCCGCAACCATACAACATTGGGTGGCGTTGCCAAGGACGAGATCTTCGTGTCAGCTAGCAGTGTCGATTGTCATACGACATCCAACCCTTCAAGGATGAGGTATTATGTGATGTTGCCCCACTGGATTTCTATGATGTTCTCTTGGGCCAGCCATATATGTGGAAATTCCATGCTATCTATGAGTCTCGACCCCGTAGTGTCATTATTACTCTGGGGGGTCATCTCTACAAGATACCAAAGGTAGTTCCAACTACTTCCCCACCTAAAAAATGTTGCAAGGTAGTATCTCATACTACAAAATTCATCTTCTCCACAATCTGTTCAAAACGGGAACAAAAGGATACTGCAACCACTACAGCCTCGGCCCAAGCACCTTCTATCCACCAGAAGCAGGTCGACAAGGTTGCATCAAAGAACAAAGATTCCTTCTGCACACAATCATCTAAAATAGCCAGATTGGTTAAAAAGGTCCAAACCTTCTAGCCAAAGGTTCGTGATAGCCTTCAACAAGCTAAGCAAGGCCACTTCTCCAGCAAGGCAAGCATATCACCAAGATTCAGTTTCAACAATCGCTTTCCCCTCTCCCCCGAGAACTCAATGCAATGGAGGCCATTGCTTCCTAAGGAGGGAGGATTGATCCAAGTGGATATCGGTGGCCACCCACCTTCTCCAACTGGCCCAAAACATGTTTCTGGCAATTATGGTAATTTACTATTTTTAGCAGTTTTTAACTTCCGGGGCCATTTTGAGGCCCTAAACAATGTTTTTTGAGAAAACGGGGAGCAACATATATTAATGTTGCTCATCCAAAATTTGTATTCCTCGGATAGATATTTCCAACGAGCTATCATACACCTAAAAAGAAGATCGTTTGCAAAAGTTACGACCCCGGGAAGTTGATGCAGCAACTCACCCAAATGGGGCCCACATGACTTTTGGCGCTTCATCTCCCAGGGTTAGGTTTTTGGATGTCTAGGGTTTTGGATTTTACTTTTGTTAAAAAGGACCTCAGAGCCTCATTGTAATGATCATCTTCTCACGGATGCGAGTAGCCGTCACATCTCTTCTCAGAGATAAGCTACCACCATTCTAGCGAGTCTTTCACTCTGTATTTTACAGTCTCTATACATTTATTTCGTTAATAGAAATCGTGTATTACTTTATATCTGTGACTCTTGTTTTATTTCCGCTATATCTTTGTTATATTGTTTTCTCTCTTACAACATCTCTAAATATTTATGTGTTATATCTCCACTCTCATTTCGTGCCAAAAATAATCTGGATCAGTTTGCGACACTCGATTCTCCTTTGTAATGTAACATTCTTTTATTCTTTTTCCAAAATTATTGAAAAAGACAAAAAAATAAAAAATACCCCAAAAAGAGGAAGGGAAAAGTATTTTCTTTATTGGAAGCATAATGAGTAGCCCTTGGATAAAACACATTTTTCCGTTTGTTCGTCAAACTATGGGATGTAATATGACCTTAGGAAGTTGTTCTCGCTACATAGAGTTGTGTCCTCCTCCATTTGGTTATTCTTCCAAACATATGGAGAGTTTGCATTGCCTCCTGCTTCGTAAACTTATGATTAATTCCATGCTTCCTAAGTCTCATCATTTTTCGTGTTGTTGTCCAAGGGAATTTTCTACCAAGCCTGATTCGACCCCTCTGCAATTTTTTTCTTGCCCTCATACCCGACCATCGTGAATGTCCAATCAAGTCCTTGTTCGAAATCAATGAAGCCTTCAGTCTGATCATCAAGATTATCTAGTCCATGACCGACGAGCCGTCGAAGACCTCTGGGTAGTGAAGACGTACACTCATATTACACTCCTACTTTGAGTTTTGAAGATTTTGAAGTTGTTTCTCAAGCTCTGATCAGGCTGTATCAGCTTCTAGAAGATGGATACTCGATATGTATATCTTTTTGATTTCAAGATGTAGCTACGTTGTGTATTATTCACAGATACACTTTATAAGTTATTTGACATGGATCTACAGTGCATTTGATTGGTAGCCATCATTATATTTTATCCCGAGCATGGGTATGCTCGCCTCGGTGAGACATTTGTTATTTTGTAGACGACACCTCCTGGTTCTTGGTCCCTGGGCTCACTTTTTTTGCACATCAGTAAAGATTGGTAATGTATTTCGGCCATCAGATTCTCTTCTGACCTCACACATTAGGGGGCATCTATTATAACCCTAATTTTCACCATACATGCTTACCTGACATCAGTCCATCTCAGATCACTTCTTTGCCAAAGCACTGTTGAACAACTCTTTAAAAAACCTCTTTTATAAGGGCCCAAGCGCCCTACTCCATTACTGCACACGTGTACATGCTAGCTGACCTAAAACAACCTGTGTGGACCTACAAAAGCACGAAAAAAGAAAATTTTCCGACATAACACACAACTTTGGGTGAGTTAACTGAAACTCCCGGCCATGCATGGCCAAGGGTTTGTCCAAATACCTAGCTTCTTCTAGCCTATAAAAGAAGGGTTAGGGGTTCCATTTGGAAGAGGAGAATAAGAGTAAAGAAAATTTTCCAAATTGCACATTCCCATTGTCCCAACCCTTTAGCCATCCTTGTGCAAGAAGAGATACAGAGAAAAGAAGTTGGATGACATTTGAAGAGGAGCCTAGGATCAGGTTTGCAGAGCAGTGGCTGGTCTCGACATTGTAAGTTGATTCATTAAAGTTAATAATAAAGAAATGCTTTTCTCATCCCACTATATGAGTTCTTCATAGTTTAGTAAATATATGTTTGAATCTCTAACCCATTAGTCTGTATGTAAAATGCATGTGTAGTTTGTTTCTTGTTTTGTATGCAGGTCAGCTTTGGGAGGAGAGTTGCTAACAAGCAATCAAGCGTGAAGAAGGATCGACATCGAATGTTCGGAACAAGGTATGTTGGTCTAACCATGTATTTGCTGAAAAGAAATGGGGATTAGGTCTGGGGACAAAGGTAGAAAGTAAGTTTCTTTTGGTGATATATGCATGCATACTATAACCCTATTTGCTAGTCCATAGGGGGATTTCCCACAACAACACTACTAGGCACATTATCTAGTACCATGCACCTATGAGGATTTTTCTTTATCGTTACAAACAATAAATCAAATTAGTGTATATAACAAATATTAAAACAAAATAATTTTTTATAAATACACTCAATACAAAGACATATATTGAAAAAATTACCATGGGACAATATTCATACCCCTTTTCAACGTGCCCATAATCCCTACAATGTTTTTCAACATTTGTTTTTAAAAGTCATCTTATAATAAACCCCCGACGTCAACTACAAGGGAAATAGAATTTCCCATCACCCTTTTCCTCCAATGCCTCCCTTAACCTAGCAAGCGTCCTTTCATGTACTGGAGTAATTTTATTATATGGAATTGTAATTTCTTGTTACAACGAAATCCACTGAATCAATATATGTGTAATATCTGAATATATTCTTATAGTAAAAATGTCATCGAACACTGACCCCATATGTACTAGTGAATTAATCCATTTTTCCACTAGAAAATTGCACATTATATTAAGATATATAATCTGTTCACATTGTCAAAACTATTACAACCATAGTTCTCACCTTGAGTAATATTCACTAGCCATATCAGAGAAGCTACAAAGTACAATAATGATCCCTTCAAAAAAAACTAACATAAGGGATTGTCCAAATAGTTGACAAAACTTTTACAAAAAAAGTTTTTTTGTCTTACATTCATACCAAAAATATTACCATCCTATATGACTTCTCACAGATAGAGTCCACTGAAGTATCAACTAGTACATATTTAAAAAGTGTCTTGGTCCCTCATGACCATCTACCCACTGATTGTAAGCTATGGATCTTGGACGCGCAGTAAGGGCCTTTTTTGATAAAAGGCCATTAGTCCATTGTCATCATAGATTTATTAAAGGTTTATGAGAGTAGTTAACAATTACTAAACAAATAAAAACCATACAATTTTACCACATAATCTTCAAAGCTTCACTATAAGCAAGTAATAAAATCAAACAATAAAATATAACCAAGCCAAGACAAATTGTATAGTCATTAAATCGCATTGAGTAGACATGTTCATACAGATCTACTAGGCAACAATTTGGGTACCCAAATAAAATAAGGTCTAAGGGTTAGGGATCCAATGTGGGTATTTGAAAGGATACAAAGAAATATTAAAATTTTCTAACCTTCAAAGTACAAAATCCAATCTATGTAGATCAAGAATTGAATGTGAAATAAGTAGTTGATAGAAAAAATACTATTTCATGCATCAAACAATGACCAAAAAAAACTTTTACAAACGTCACATCTACAAACAAATTATCGAAATATCTCACCATCATCAGAATTCTGATGAACATTGACCATGTCAACGATTGTTAAATTATTTCAAATGGGTAATTGTCCTTTTCACACATGTGTTGATGTGTGTCAGACTTCCAACGAAAGTTCGTCGTAATACCAATGACTCCAAAACATCATCGTACTTATGATGAACGTCAAGGATGATCTAGATTATTTTAGGAATGATATGAAGGAAGAGACATAACAGAGATATAAAAAATGATGACAAAGAGATATTCCAAGGAACACAGTAATACAAAAAATCTCAGATTCTATTAATGGTTGTCTAAAATACAAAAGACTGTAAAATGAAAAAACACACAAGCTAGCTAGAATGGTGGTATCTTATCTCTGAGAAGAGATGTGTTCGATATTCTCATTTGCAAGAAGCTCATTACAATGAGGCTCTAAATGATTTTTCAACATAAATCATAAATGAGAAAACCTTAAACATCCAAAAACCTAACCCTAGGAGATGAAGCACCAAAAGTCATGTGGGCCCCGATGGGGTAAGTTGGTACATCAACTTCCCGGGGTCATGACTTTTGCATACGATATTTTTTTAGGTGCATGATATCTCATTGGAAATAACTATATGAGGAATAAACATGTTGTCTTACCACTCTATATAAATCCTACAGTGTGACTTTGGTGTGCCCAAAAATCATTTTTTAGGGCCTCAAAATGGTCCCGAAAGTTTAGGACCCGAAAAACTAGGAAAAAATACCAAAATAGAAATTGGTCTTTGAGCCAGTGCAATAGGTGAGTGGATACCGATATCGAACTAGATCATTCCTCCCCCCTTAGGAATAAATGGTCTCCATTTCTCAAGTGCCAACATCATATGAGGAAACTTCTGTTGAACCTGAGTCCTAATGAGCCACTTGCCCTGATGAAGAAACTGCCCTGCTTTGACTATCCGATAGAGTTTGATAGTCTATTGGAGGGTGTCCCTTTTCTTGGTGGCCATGATACTATATAATGTCACATGTTAAATTCCAGAAGGATTTAGTTCTGTAGGGGCCAATTGCTCGACCACGTTCGAAGTGTCCAGGAGAGGTGAAAAATATGGTCGAAGCAGTTCCACATTAAATACCGGGTGCAAGACAAGGAAAGGAGGAATAGTTAATTAAAAAGAGTTCTCACCCATAGCCTTGGTGATGGTGTAAGGCCTATATCAGAGTGGATGCATATTATGATGGGTTCATGTGAGGTGCTCTTTCTGCAAATGCAACCATACCTTATCTCCCACCTGAAATTTGTGCAGTACCCGATGTTTATCATGGTGTTGCTTGTACTTGGCATTGGATTTCTACACAATATCATGAAATTGTTGTTGGATGTGTTGGATGCAATAAAAAAGTTTTGTTTCCTGATCAACCTCTTTCTGAGAATGGGAGGAATCCTACTGTGCGGCTGCAATGGGAAGAGATACATCAATGGGGGCCATTGGTTAGAACCCCATGCACACCTGAAAAGGGTTGTGGCTAATAGAGTTGTGGAGGGATTTGTTGTATCTATGTTGAAAATAAGGAAGGATTTCATCCCATGTGCATGGATTTTTGTAATTATACAATCGCGGGATTTGGACAATCATCATGTTGACTAACTTTGTTTGTCCATCATTATATGGGTGGAAGGCACTCGATTTGGTCAGCTTGGTGTCCATCATCGACCATAGGTTGTACCGAAAGGTGCTCAGGAACATACTATCTTGATTGGATATAAAATTTTGTGGTATCCCAAAATGAACCCAAACATGTATTAAGAAGAGCTTGGTGGTGGCCTTGGTTGTGATGCTCCAATTGCAGGGTGCCAAAATTTCCATCTTAGAGAATTGATCAACGACCACGAAGACACAGTCATTCCCATGCTTTATTGAAGGAAGACCAGACATGTAGTCCATGGAGATGGAATCCAAAGGCCTATTTGGTGTATGAATAGGGATGTATAGGCCTTGTTTCTTGATGGTGGGCCTGGAAATGGCACAGGCGGTGCATGATCTGATGTACTTGTGATAATCTTGTCGAATCTTCCTCCAATAAAAATCATTTTGCAGTACTGCCACTATCTTTTCTACACCAAAATGTCCCACTTCCCGACTTTAATGAGCTTCCCATATCATCTTTGCATTCTCGTTTGAAGGAACATAGAGATGGCTCAGATGGCATAATAATCCATCCTAGAGATGAAAGTTGGGAACTATTTTTCCTGTGCTCAGTGTATGATAGGTAGTAGAAAATTTAGAGTCATTTTTGTATAATTGTGGCCATCCAAATGTATCATGTTGACGGGAGTTAAGAACTATGGTTAGGGATTCCATCGGGGGTCGACTGAGGCAATCTACAACATGGTCAGTGCTACCCTTCTTGTACTTGATATTCAAGTAGAATTGTTGCAGGTACATGGGCCACTTTTGATGGTGGCCATTTTGTAACTTTCCTTATGTCAGCATGAATTACAGATGCCCATGATCAGTTTCAATGATTGTTTCCTTCCCAAGATGTAATGCTTCCATTATCGACATGCCTGCAAAATGGAGTACATATCTTTGTCATAGGTGGGGTATATTCAAACAAAATCAGATAAAGTTTCACTGTGATAGGCTACCAGATGCCAATGTTGAGTGAGGAATGAACCGATAGCATAATATGAAGCATCGGTCTCAATCTCAAATGGTCGTTGCAGGTCTAGAAGAATGAGGACTCGTGCTGAGAAGACGAGGGATTTAAAATCCTCGAATGTTGGATATATTGTCATTGATGTCAATAGTCGATGTGATGATATGTTGTTAATGATGAATTACCACAGATGCAATTTTCATTGATGTCAACAAGTATATCAGTTAGCAGAAGATGTCATACAGTGTGCAGATATCAATAGTGCAAGATCAGGAGGAGGAGCGAATAGGAGAGGTGAATAGTATCGAATATCAAAGCTCAGAAGGAAGATCACATTTCACAGTATATCAGGTAGCAGAAGAAGAAAACAGGTTGAAGCAATTCGTGATTATTTTTTATCACGATAGGATCAACAATGTTCTTATGATAAAAGCTCAAGAGAGTTAGCAAAGGAGGAGTGCATTGCAGAAGTGTCATTGGGATCGAAGGAAAATTGAGAAGTTGACCAATGCACAGAAAAAGCATAAGCTCAAAATGAGAAGCCTCATCAGCCGTCAGATTGTGTTAAAGTAGAAGGACGTGATAATCTACAAGATTTTCACTGCAGAAAGATCAAGCTGTCGATCTAAGATCCTGATCGAACGAACTTCCTACAATTCGGGTCTATATATGTGAGGAAATTACGCTCTGTTAGTTTGATATTTGAAATGCCTAGAGCCTGGGATGACCTGTCAGGCCCCCTACCTTTTGGTCAAAACAACAATATACGACGAAATTAGAGGACATACAAAAACCGTTAGGCCTGGGAGAATTTGCATGGTGGTTAGTTGTGAGTTCCTTCGGAACTCGGGAATCAGAGGATTTGGAGTGTTGAGGAGTCAAGGATCCTGAACTCGCGAAGTCTGAAATTCCGAAGAGATCCTAGTCATTAGTTGATAGGAGAACACTTGGCACTAGATCAACATACTTGGGGATTCGTGGTTCAGAAAAATAATGAAAAGAGTTGTTCGAAATCCTGAAATGCGAAACACTTAGCCCTGGGTCATAACCCGAGGTTACATGTAAAAAGGGTTGTGGAAGAGAATCTAGCACCTTTAGTCGAGATTTCTCCATTTTGGATATCGGTAGGTTGGACATAACATACAACATACAAACCCGGAGGCTGAAGCCCCGAAGTCAAGGAAGCAAGACACATTGACAGACCATGTCAGTAGAGCACGTCATCTATGACATGTGGTAAATTCATATAGTGACAAGTGTCAAAGTAAAATTAGCATTTCAGGCACATGTATATCATGATGTTGAGTGACACGTGGCAACTACTCAGCATGTGCCAAGTCATCATGTGACGTCAACAAGTTTATGTCACGTCAGGAGTTTATACATCGAGAGTTTTTCATAGCAAGCAAATACTCTAATATCTCGAAGTCCTGAACGCTGAAATTCTGAAAGGGACACGCGTCAGTAGATTGATAGCTTTGGAGATTTGACATGCTGGAAGTCACGAAAATACGAAGGGAAAAGTGTTGAAATCACGACAACCATCCATCTCAATGCATGATTAAGTCATGGCCGTTGGATTTAGCAGTGGAAGGATGAGAGTAAGGTTTAAACCTAACCGTTGATGTGTCTCTGTGAAATAAACATGAACCATCTTATTGTTTCAGTGATATAGTAATCGAGAGTTTTGAAACGTTGGAAGTCATGAATACCCGAAGGTCAAAGTGCCTAAATTCCTTCAGTTGTCCATCTCATCAGAAAATCGAATTGTGATCATTGAAATCTATAAATCCCTCAAGAAATCGTTTGGCTTAGCATCAGGTTACCGTCGATGGGAATATGATATAATATTTTTAATAGGAAAATGTTATACATCGCTATAGTTGGTAAAGCCCATGGTTCTGTAACGCCATTGGTCATATGAAAATGGTTTGAAGGGAGCGCCTCATATAGATTTCATTCGACAGGGAGTTACACCAGAACAATACAGAGAATCAATAAATGATTTAATATGTTCTGTTGGTGAACCGAGAGCGCAATAGAAATGTGAGTACAATCTAATGAGTCGATCCATGTTTGTGATCAACTCATGACAAAAAATGAACCAATACATAGTCATGATTAAAAGAGAGCTAAATCATGAAAACATGAATAAAGAATAAAAAGGAAAAATGATATTAATTAAAGTTTAGATTATCATTTTAAATGAAAAGGTACAATGGTTCAAATAAAAGGACACAGTGTTTTAAATTTCACACCAGTTTGAAGGTTCTATAAACAAGAAAAAGTGATGAGAAGATGTGTCTCTGTGGTTCATATTAGAAGATCTAAAACAAGAGCAGAGTCCAATATGAAGAAATGTTCGTTCTAAGGTGCTTGTCAATGTATTAATGAATATCAAGAGAAGAAGAAGACATAGTAGCAGTTATGCAATCCAGTACTTGATACAGAAGACCAAGCAAGCAAAGGTT
>SNQJ01S0020811.1:231598-243642 GCA_010110895.2 Picea sitchensis
ATGTGATTATATCACTTACAACACACTTAGCATCGATCATTCATCAATATTCAACCCTTATTATACTTCACAGATAACACAGAGCAACATTTACTTAGATCTAATATATTTCAGCACTTAGCAACAGTAAAATGGATCAGATCTAGTGTATTGGCACTAAGAATCTTCATACATATCAGATCTAACATTCATACACATATAAGAAGTGAAAAACATAAGTAGATCTATCTAAATATATTGAAGCACTTAGCAAAGAAAGAGATAAACACATCAAGTCAAAGCCCAAAGAATCACACACAGATTTACGTGGTTCACCCCCACCCTAGGGCTACATCCACCAACTCTTCTTATTTATTAGTGTCTTCAATTGGTTATAGCACAAATCCACTCAAAACCCTTACTTCGCACAGGAAACAATATCTGCGCAGCTCGCTAGATCCTTCTTCCTTGCACTTCAACACAAATTCCTCTACAACCTCTTACAACAACTTGCACTTAGCCCTGCAAGCCTCTTACAATCATCCATAGAGCATCTAAAATCCATATATGATCACACAGATCTAATTACTAGCACTAATCCATCTGGTCTTCTTACATTGCCTAAGTATCTATTTATACATTACAAAGGTGGGCCTAAGTGTGTGTAAACCCACAAGTCAACATCCCTTTTGCATTACATTAACCCAAAACCCTAAAAGGACCCAAAAAGGAGGTCTAACTTCTGCAATCTCCGCTTCGCTTGGCGCTTCATCTTCGTTAGGCTGTTGAAGTCCCAAAAAAGGTCAAATATGACCAAGAATTCCTCAAAACTTGGTCAAGGGCCAACAAGACCCTAACAATATTAATTCCATGATGGACTGGACGATTCCAAAAATATTGAAGAATCTTAGAGGATTTTTGGGTTTGACAGGTTAGTACCATAAGTTTGTTCGACACTATGGAAAAATAGCAGCACCTTTAACAACACTAACTAAGAAGGATGCATTTTCATGGACTCTAGAGGCAACTAAAGATTTTGAACAACTTAAAGAGGTGATGTGATGTTGTGAGTGGGAAATCCCTCTCCGGACTAGCACTTAGGGTTTAATTATGCATGCAGAAAAGACCTAAAGATTTCTACTTTCTACCATCGTCCCAGACCTAATACCCATTATTCTTAAGCAAATACGTAGTTAAGAAGATCAAGTGAGTATACCTTATTTCGGGCATTTGATGTATATCCTTCCTCATGCTTGATCACTTTTTGATTGCAGCTCTCCTCCCAAGGATGACCTGCATTCACACAAAACAAACAACAAACTCCACATGCATTTGATATATAGATTAATGGGTTAGAGATTCAATAAACAAGTATGCAATAAACCATGAAAACCTCATATGGTGGGATGGGAAAAGTATTTCTTTATTATTAACTTCAACAAATCAACTTACAATGATAAAGCCAACCGCTACTCCATGAACCTGGTCCTGGGCTCCTCTTCAACTATCCTCCAACTTCTTTTCTCTATCTYTCTCTTTGCACAAGGATGGTTAAAGGGTTGGGACAAAGGGAATGCRCAATCGGGTATAGTTTATTTACTATGATTCTCCTCTTCCAAATGGGACCCCTAACCCTTCTTTTATAGGCTAGAAGAAGCTAGGTATTTGGACGAACCCTCGGCCATGCATGGCCAGAAGGTTTAGTTAACTCACCCAAAGCTATGTGTTTCGTTGGTAACTTTCCCTTTTTCATGATTTTGTAGGTACACGCGGGCTATTTTGGGTCAACGAGCGTGTACATGCATGCAATAATAGAGACGGGCGTGTGGGCCTTTATAAAAAGTGTTTTTAAGAAGAGTTGTTCAGCAGTTCTTTGGAAAAGAAGGAATATGAGATGGCCTGATGCCAGGTAAGCATGTCTGGTGCAAATTAGGGTTATAACAAATGCCCCCTAATGTGTGAGGTCAGAAGAACATCTAATGTCCGAAATACATTAACAATATTTACTGATGTGCCGAACAAGTGAGCCCAGGGACCAGAAATCGGGAGGCGTCATCTGCAAAAATAACAATTGTCTCACCGAGGCGGGCATACCCATGCTTGGGATAGAATAAACTCATGGCTACCAATCAAATACACTGTAGATCCATGTCATATAACTATATAAAGTGTAGTCGTGAACAATAAACAGTGGAGCTACATCTCGAAATCAAAAAGATATACATGTAGAGTATCCATCTTCTTAGAAGTTGATAAGGCCTGATGGCTGGAGATGAGGTCTTCAGAGCTCGAGAAACAACTTCAAAATATTCAAAACTTGGGTAGGAGTGTAATATGAGTGTATGACTTCACTACCTAGAGTTCTTCGAAGGCTCGTTGGTCATGGACTAGAGAATCTTGATGATCAGACCGAAGGCTTCATTGATTTTGAACAAAGACTTGATTGGACGTTCATGATGGCCGGGTATGAGAGCAAGAGACAAACTGTAGAGGGGTCAACTCAGGCTTGGTAAAAAATTCCCTTGGACAACAACACGACAAATTTTGAGACTCAGGCAACATGGCATTAATCATAAGTTTACGAGGCAGGAGGCAATGCAAACTCTCCATATGTTTGGAAGAATAACCAAACAGAGGAGGACACAGCTCTATGTAGCGAGAACAACTTTCTAAGGTCATATTAAATCCCAGATTTCAATGAACAAACAGACATATGTTCTTTATCCAAGGGCGACTTATTGTGTTGCCAATAAAGAAAATACTTTTCCCTTCCTCTTTTTGGGGTATATTTGAATTTTTTGTCTTTTTCAATGATTTTGGAAAAAAGAATGAAAGAATGTTACGTTACAATGGAGGAACGAGTGTTACAAACATACAAGTTCAAGGCGCAAGGACAAGACTGATGTTCATAACAATGACACTCAGAAAAAATCCTCCAGGGGCCAAAGGTGTCAAGATGCAGAGGCAAAGTGCTATAAGGCTTGCGTATAAGGTATGCTTCAGATGGTTAAGTTGAGAGCAACATGGAGCCGACATTTAGAACAAAGACGTAGGTATGCAAACGTGATTAACAAAACACACAATGGTAACACCCTTCAATGTAAGTTTAACGAGCCCAAAGAAGGTAAGCTCTATGGTTTTTCATATTTAGAGAGTCTGTAAAAAACATTAAAGGAGACTCCATTGGGGTACCTTTTTCGAAGGTAGTCTATTCGGTTCGAAAAAGGGGTAAACTAGCACCGACAAGACATCTATTCAAAACCATTTTAATGAGTGTGATAAAGACAAGATCACTCAGCCATTTTTTCATTTTTAAGGAGTCTGAAAAAGGCTTAACTATGGACTCCGTCAGGAATTTTCTTTTGGACCAGTTTAACGAGTGTGAAAGAATAAGGTCACTCGACAATGTTTTCAATTTTAGGGAGTCTAAAAAGAGCTTAACTATGGACTTTGTGGGGGTTACTTTTACTTAAATTTAGTCCTTCAGGCCTGAAAAAGGGTTAAAATGATACCTGATAGTACTCTTCTAGAGAACTGAAGTTCCTTAGAGTATACCTTTGTTCGTACAATTGACTGTTCAGACCGAAAAAGTGGTAAACAATTGTCGGACAAACGTGACTTCAAATTTCAGTTTAACGAGCGTGAAAGGCCACAAGATCGCTCGACAATATTTTCATGTTTAGAGGGTCTAAAAAGGGCTTAAAAGAAGACTCATTATATCTTTTGGGAGTCTGGAGGGTGAGGTCAAGAGTGAAAAGGAATCATGCAAATGAGGTTCAAACTCGTAATCAGGAAAAACAACCAGGACTCCTGAGCCTACAGTTATTAGAGACAGCATGGACACCATAATGAAACCAGGATCTACCTAGGGCATCCATGTTCCAGTAAGCTCTACCACCAACTCATGACACTTCTAAAGAAACAATGATGGTTCTGTGTCACAACCTGATGGGATCGATCCAATGGAAAAGGGATAAAGATAACGAGATACAAAAGTCAGGGTAGAAACCTAACCTATATGTTCAAGTTGATCATCTGAGATTTTTCCATGGACCGTCAAAAGTTACCCAAAACTCCAAAAAATTGTCTCGATACCTGATCATACCCCTCCAATGCAATTCTTGAATCACTCTAAATGGTTTTTGTTCTAAATAAAATGATAAGGGGGGCCAAAAAAGTGACAAAAAGAGGCCGAAAAGTCTATAAATAGAAGCTGACAACTCATTATCACCATTGCTGATTTGGAAATTGACTCTGGAGCCAAAAAAAACCCTTTGATAAAAGTGATGATTCTGAGAGCTACAGTGGACGAAATGGCCATTTGTCTGGACCAAGTAAGTACAAACTCTCTTATCTTTCAATTTAAATCTTTATTTTTTCTTTGGGTTCCATGTTTTGGGGGGGCATCAACCTTCAAAAGGTCAGCCTTAGGTCCATGCGGGTTGTCTTAGGACAGGCCACGTGTATATTCAGGCAGATTAAAAACTGCACGCGTGTACACGCAATAGTCAACATTACAGCCCGCGTGGACCCCCTTATTGAATGAAAAAGGTTTAAAAAACAAGGGTTAACCCTCCTAAACCTTGGTGTTTTGAAGGATGTATGTTCACTGGAGAGAAAGAGAGCATGAGGAGGTTAGTGAGTTGGTCAAGGAATACCCCAATGCTATGGTTTCCTTGATGCAATGTGGGTTACTCAAGTTCTTCTTATGTCATTTTATGCGAGAAAAACCTAGGCTCCTGAATGCCTTGGTTGATTATTGGCATCCAAATGAAGAGGCGTTTATGTTAGAGGGGCAGTCACTGGTGCCCATGACAAAGGATATATATTTTTTGACTAGCCTCTCCAGGAGAGGGGAACCAGTTAACTTCCAGACATTTCCTTCGGGGTCGCATAACATAGAGGAATTGATAGGACTTTACTATGATGCTGGTATAGACTGCTCAAGCTCACAGGTGCCCATAAGAAAGATTATTGACTTATCGCTGCAGGCGATTGTGTTTCTTATTGGGAGGATTACTGGTTTTGCGACTCTATATCAGGTGTCCCATGCATAGATGAACTGTGCAGTCCAGTGCTTAAATGCACAAATATTTGACAGGAGCACAACATTGTTAGATTGTATGAAGAGGCAGTTGACAGATTGTCAGTCGCGGACACAGAGGAACTTTGGATTTGGGACCATTCTATTCTCTTTCTTATTTAAAAGAGTTCCAAGCTTCAGTCCTCAAATAGTGGTACGAGGACATTAGGCCTCTCTTCCTACAGTTTGTAGATGGGCAATGTTACTACCACGACAGGGTGGTGGAAGGAAAAATGAGTCCTTTGACGATGATTTCTTCGCTTGGTTGTCGCGACAGATCCCAGTCATAGAGGATTACCCCTATGTTGGGATTGATTTCTCAAGAGATCCTGAGATCCCAGTACCTTCTGGTGAGGAGTGAGGAGAGATGGATAAGTTTACATCATTGTTTCGTTGTTTTTTGTTTTTGTGAAACATATGTAATTTTTATGTTGCTTTTGTTATATATCAATTTTTTTTATACTAGAGTATTTGACGGATAAGTGTTTTTTGTGTGCAGATGTGGGACTAGTGTGACCTGCAAACTATGCGAGGAACATGCATCATCCTCAACCAAGGGCCACACCTGCTACCGTAGGGGGACTAGCAGTAGTAGGAGATCTTCCAGCCGGGGAGGCTGAGAGGGTGTTGAGACGAGTCGAGAGGAAATTTACTGTTCTCACTCACATGGTCCCTATGGCAGAGATTGAGGATCTACCACCATCTATGCAGCCTCATGTAGTGTTTGGAAAATGTTGTTGATCAGTACAACAGGGCCCACATGCCCTAACCTTAGTTAGACTTTTCACATGTCGAGAGCACTACTTTTATATATTTTTTGAGGGAATAAGCCTCGTGACTCGTTATTAGTCATATTTTTTAGGTTCTTGCATCCACCTATGTACTCTGGTGACTATGATGTTATATATGGATTTTTATGTCTTTTTGTGGCTTATGGATCATTTTTGAAAAAAATGTATTTACATGTTTATGTGTATGTCCTTTCATATGTGTGCAAGATGCGAATCTAAAATTTGATTAGCTAGAGTATCTGTAATTTGGTTTAAACTCCTAGGAACATGAAAATATGTAATATAATCAAAGCTTTGTTCTAAAAGACGTACCCTAAGGAATCATCGGTGTAAAGTCGAATCATGAACACAGTAGATAATAAGTGGCCTCGAGGTGAAGAAATTACCCAAGCTGCGGAGGCAAGCCTCCGAGTGTGTCGGATAGCACCGTCTGCATAACCAATGAACACCTCCGATTCACTTGACATCTGCCACAGTGACGAAAGATACATCAAAAAACAACATGTCCATAACACTAAAAGAGACTATAAAGTAATAGTACAAATACTATACATATGTTACAAAAAGTTACCCATGGTGACTTGCCTATGAGTAATACTTCTTGAGGTAGAGTCCATTTCTAGGCTCTGCCAAGGCATTCTCTTCAAAGTCAACCAGACGATAAGCACCCTTTTTTAGAACCTCTTTTATGATGAAAGATCCAAACCACATGGGTTTGAATTTTCCTTCCCCCAGGGGGTCCTTATCTTGGTCATAGACCAAGACAAGGTCGCCTTCAGTGAAAATCTGAGGATGAACGGACCTATCATACTGACACTTGAATTTATGTTTGTGAGCCTCGTTGGCCAGGGCCACATCACAACACTGCTCAAGGTATAATAACCTCTCTTCAAGTGGAGAAGTGTCTGGCAATACTTGTACTTCCAACTTTATGGATAGGATCTGACATTTGATAGGCAAGACAAATTCCATCCCGTAAATGAGTTGAAAATGTGAGAAACTGGTTGCAGTATTAACAGACGTTCGGTAAGCCCATAATTCTGAGTATAACATCAAATGCCAATTTCACTTGGCTGAGTTGATCGTTTGCTGTAGGATGGTCTTAAGAGATTTATTCACAGCTTCCACTTGACCATTTTCTTGGGGGTAGTAGGGTGATGAATGTTCTTTCCGTAACCCAAGATTTGATGTTAACTTGGTCATCATCTGGTTCTGAAAGTGATTTCCATGGTTAGTGACAATCTCCCTCAGGACGCTGAACCTTTCTATTATCTGGTTGAATAAAAAGAAAGCTACAGTCTCTCCATCATCTTTAAACGTTGGCATAGCTTTGACCCACTTCATGAAGTAATCTATGGCTACAATGATGTAACGGTGCCCCCTTGTTGAAGGAGGGTTACATGTAGTGTAATCAATCCCCCACTTGGTGAAGGGACCAACTATGATGACAAGAAACATGGGAGTGGGATATGCCCTCATCTTCCGAGAGAAGATCTGGCACGGGTGGCACTTCTTGACCAATTTAATACAATCTTTGATCACTGTCGGCCATAAGTAACCTGCTCGTAGAATATTTTGGGTTGTTGCCAACCCAGACAAATGACCTCCACATTCTCTGGTATGGAAATCGTTAAGCACGATAATTTCTTCATCGTGAGTGAGACATTGGCGCAGGATGCAGTCTGCACCTCTCCGATACAATGTATCGTCGAGTATGAGATAATTCTTATCCTGATGGCATATGCGTTGACGCTCATCATGAGAAGAAGAGGTGGGGCACTTCAATGTCTGGAGATAGATAAGTATATCTCCATACCAGGGATCCGAAGAGGTGATCAAAAACATATCTCCTCTGATAGGTGACTCTTCGGGCACAAAATCACCTGACTCAACCGGAAGTTCTGAAATAAGTTCTGTGAAGACCAATGACTTTTTGGATTTCGCTGAAACAAAATCTAAGTCAAACTCCTGGAGGATGACTATCCATCTACTGATATTTCCTCCTATTACCCATCGTGTCAACATGTACTGGAATGGATTCACGACAACAATGATGGTGGTCTTGCGAAACGGAACATAATGATATAATCGTTGAACAACATGAATTGTTTCCAATGCAAGTTTTTCGATATGATAATAATTGAGTTCCGGTCCTACGAGGCCTCGACTCAAGTAATAAATCACATATTCTGAGAACAAGTCATCCTCCTGAACTAATACCATGTCGATGGTTGACTCTGCTGCACCCAGGTATAATAAGAAATCTTTGTTATAGTTAGGTGGCTGAAGTAGAGGGGAAGTCGTGAGGGAATGTTTCAATGCGTCGAACGAGAATTGGGTGGAATATTCCCAATGAAAAGGAATATATTTCTTCAGTAAGCGCATAAATCCATTTGTGATCTTGGCATAGATGGCGATGAAACGTCTTAACATTTTCGCCTTGCCCTGTAGACTCTGAAGTTGAAGGATTGTGCGTGGGGGAGGTAATTGAGTTATTGCCTCAACCTTGAGAGGATCGACCATGATCCCTGTTGTTGATACTATGAAACCTAAAAAACGTCCTGATGTTACACAAAATCTTCACTTGTTTGGATTCAAGCGAATCCGAAAGTAGCGACAACGCTCAAAGATAAATCAGAGGTGTGTGGGATGATCCATTCTCTCGTGAGATCGAGATGCTAAATCATCTAAATAGGCCTCGACTATTTGCTTGAGGTCATGGAAAGCAAAATACATTGCCCACTGAAAGGTCGCTCCAACATTTTTGAGACCAAAAGGCATCTTACGATACGCGAATGTACCCCATGGACATATGAATGTCGTTTTGTGCTGGTCTTCGGGTTTGATTTGTATTTGGTTATATCCCGAAAAACCGTCCATGAAAGAGAAGGCCTCACAACCCGCACATTCATCAATTATCTGGTCAATGAATGGTGTGGGAAAATTATCTTTGGGATAGGCCTTATTCAAATCACGAAAGTATGTACATACATGAATCGTGCCTTATTTTTTATTGACCGGCACGGGGTTTGACACCCATTGGGTCAAATGGATAGGATAGATAAAACCGGCTTTTAGTAGTTTCTCAAATTCAACCTTAATGGTTGCTGCTTTCCTGGGGTTAACTGGATGAAGCTTCTGCCAGACAGGCTTGGCATATGGATAAATTGTGATTTCATGTTCGACTATTTTCGGATCGATGCCTAGCATTTCCTCGTAAGACTAGGCAAAAAACGTCACGAAATTATTTAAATAGATCTGTGTAGATTTGAATCTCTCCAGGGGAGCAGTCAGCTCCGACGAAAACATTCTCCATGATGCCAGGGGTTCTGGAGATATTGATCAATATGGTTTCAGTGATGGTTTCCATATTAACCTCAACATACACCACATGTATAGCTAAGGGATTAATAGGACAAGACCTATCTCCAGTCATAGTCAAGGTGAATTATCCAACCTCGATTCTGCTTAACTCTGGGAGGAAGTATGATCTGTGATGAAGATCATCCCAGGGTTTGTCCAGATTAGAAATTGCTTCAATTACTACATCTTCAGAGGAAAAGACTAAGTCTAATGAATCGGTGTCAGCGAGAGAAACTTGAGACCAAATAGGCTCTAGAAGCGGATCTAACTCTTGTGCAGGAGTTGGATCTGGGTTGGTTGAAGCTTGCTAAACTAAAGAGTACGCTACTTCATCTACAGACAAGGGCATTGACATTCCCGGGTGCCCCGTCCCCTCCATCCTGGCCGATGGGTAAGGAAGTATCCACGGATCGGTGAAGTAAGTCATACGAAATGATGAAACTTGGAAAATCTCAACCTTATGGTGGTCGGATATGAACTTGACATCACCTTGAGGGGGCGGGTAATCGAAGGTACCCATCAAATATGGGCACAAACCAACCCCTACGTTGACTATGCCTGGTTGAGGATTATCAATCATCGGGACCGCAAACACCCCCAATGAAGGGTCAGGTCTAGAGACAGACAAATGATTAATGGTCACAATCTAGTCCTCATGTGGAAACAACAAGACCCAGAAAACTATAGCAACCATTGCTTGCATGGCATAAGTCCAACTCCTTCCTAACAAGAGATTGTAGTCGAGGTACGCGTCGACTACTTCTACCTCGATGCACATGGTCTTCCCTCCCAACTGCATGAGGAAAGAGGGAATGATACCATGTGGTCGGAATGAACGATCGTCGAAAGCAGTGATAAGAGTAGGCGACATAGACAAAATGGGCTAGCCAATGGCCTTCCAACATGCCAATGACATAATGCATGTCGAGGCACCCTCATCAACCACTGTGTAGAAAATATTTTGAGTAAAATTTTTTTGTGGGGTGAGCCACTACTATCTGAAACACTACGTGGTAAGGCATACAAGGTTTTAAGCCGGTTGTATATAGCATGATGGTACCCATATTACAAGTCTCGGTAGATCCTAAATAGGTTAACAAAGCTTTCCTTTGGGAAGGGAAGCTTTGGAGGACCTCCAAAGAGGACATCGCACAAGGGGTTTGAGACAAATCCTCCACCATAGAATAATTTTGGGTGGCCCTTGCATTTGGGTTGTGAGAAGATTTTTTGAATGTGCCTTTTGGGATGCGTGTCATTGTTTCACCCAAAGTCTTCTCAATCTGTAGAGGAAGAGATGGGAGTTTGGCTTCTTTGCCCTTCTCAGAAGTGCTTGGTTTACTGTAGTCATGCATTCTAGTTGATATAAAAGCATCACCCTTCATCAGATATACATTCACGGATGTGGGATTGTTCAAAGATGGAGAGGGTCCTTGACTACCCCCTTCTATGCTTGTAGAGGCATGGGTTAGGTTTTACCCATGCTGAAATGGATTAGTTAACACGTCAGGCTGTCGCTGTGTCACAAACTTTTGGGCCTTTGCAAGCCAAGGACATTGGTGGGTCGGGTGGTCTTCCATGCAAAGGTTGCATGGATACCTCGCCTTTCATTTCTCAGTGTTTCCCCTGCCAACATTATCAATGGGTTTCTTATCCCCCTTACCCTTCTTTCAGTTTTTTTTCTTTCCTTCAAGCTGCTGGGTGGCCTTTGGATTTGTCAATTGTACTGTGTGTACATCCGAATTTTTAGTAGGGAGAGTAGCCAAAATAGTAGTTTGGTTGGCCGTTGTGTGTTGTATAGACAATTGCTGCAATTGCTTCATCAGTTGCTTAGATGGATTTGTTTGTGCTGAACCAACAATACCATCGGCATGTGGTCCATTTCTCTGTCTGGTTTTATCAATTATTGAGAGTGGCACATCTGGAAAGATCTCGTATAATAAACTGGACTGAGAATATATGATCTCAAGTTGTTGAGCTCTCATGATGGCGTCTTTTTCAGAAAACACTCATAATGTCGCGACATCTTTGGATAATTGTGGGACCAAAGACTTAAGGAACCACTCGAGTAGGAATGCTGGTGAGACTGGCACCTTAATTAAACTCTTTCAGTGTCTCCATTCTCGGATGTGATCATAGATATGGTCTGCTTTGGTCTATGCAAAATTGGCGAGCAATTCTGTGCCAGCATCGTATCTCACAGGTAATTGGAAATGGTTTAGGAAGGCCATTGCCAATTCATCGAAGGAAGATTATCTTGAGTGGTCAAGCTTAATGAACCATTTCACAGCACTCCCAAATAGAGTACGTTGAAACAATCACAACTGCATGGAGTCGTCTTTCAACGAGTTAGATGAGAAACAAAGGTGGAAGGTAGTTACATGATCGCCTGGATCTTCGTTTGGCTTGGCTTCTAACTTTGGTATGTCCGAAGGCAACTTCGTCGACATAGGGGGCCAACCCGGATCATGACAGATAGGGTCATTCAACAACCTTTTCAAGTCTGGCAAATGCAAGGTTGCGAGGAAAGGTAGTTTGGGTTGTTGGTGATAACCTAGGAAAAAGGGACCTTGAGTTTGACTGGCACTAGGTTGCCAGGAAAAGTTCAGCTACTGGCTTGGGTTCTACTAAAAACCATGGCCATGACTAGCGTACGTATTCTGCGTGTGAGGAGACATCATCGGCTGATTCCCAAAATAAGACGTAGATGTGTTAAGAACCAACCATCAATATAGCATAGAAAAACCTCAGGAAAAGTACTCAACGCCTTGAAAAAGAGATAATTTTAGATAATAAGCCTCTTCGAGGGGGAAACCTCCTTTTACCCCACT
>SNQJ01S0020812.1:7141-28551 GCA_010110895.2 Picea sitchensis
TAAAATTGATGTTCAACTTAGATTATAAATCAAAGCAAGCCATCCACGTGGCGAAAAGAAAATAAGGGAAAAATGATTTTTTATTCACCTAAGTGCCTATGTTTGTTTGAATATCCCCTTTATAAGTTGAGGGGTCTAAGTGGTGCAGTATTTCGAGCATTCATAACATCATTCTTGAGAAGGAAAATGACTTTCCCCACATCCAAAACCTTACAATGAGAAATTTAGTTCAGATGCGCGGCCTTCAGTGTAGACATAGGCGCATGTGGCGCCTACGCGCAGACTGTATTGAAAACCAGAGCGCATGTGCGTGGTAAAACAATGGAAATACACGCGCATGTGCATGAGATGTGCGTCTGTGGGGTGGAATACACGCGCGCTTGTGACAAGTTACCGAGAGAGAAACTCCGGATGGATTTCTCTCAATTCTCTTGTGAATTGACTGGTTAGCAGGTCGGCGGAGGCTGGTTTGTGTCCCTACAAGTTAATAAAACCAAAAGGAAAGCAAAATAAACCCAAATGAGGGAGGATTTGATACCTAACTCCCTAGTGGAGTCGCCAGTCTGTTCGCACCCAATTCGTCGCCTAGTGAGCAAATTGAGGGTGCTTGCATGCCCTGTTGGGTCTAGCAGGGCACGACAGCTATGGAAGGAAAGGGTTAGAGGAAACAAAACAAACTACAAGCTAATATCAACTGAAAACAAACTAAAACTGTGAAAAGAAACAATAAACACCAAAAACAAGAGACAGATGTCACCAATGGTTTTGAGCTGGTCTATTGATGAAAACGGAGCACGATGAAGGAAGAGAACTGTGGTTCCTTCTTCCCCCAACGGAAGGCCCTTGAGGCCCTCACAATGTTTTCTTTCCTTACAACAAGAAGAACTGAGTATGGCAGTTAAAGAACTCCCAGCGATGTTGGCGATGTGCTATCGTTAAAGAATGAGTCCTTAACAATCTGAGCAGCATAACAGTGCCTGAAATTCCTTGCGAAAACAATGTATCTTCAAGGCTTTTTATAGCAGATCCTCGAGTGACTTGTAACCTCTTCAAAGTGTGAACAGGGACCCTTTTAGGGCTCTTTTAGGTCATTAACCCGCTGACTCTTCGGATTCGGCTCGGATTTGGGAGTCAAATCAGATTGGGAGCCGGTCCGCAAGCGGTTGGGAGGCCGACCTATTCAATAAATGCATCGTTTTAGTAGGTGCGCGGGTTTTTGCGTTGACAGTCGCGCATCGAGCGTGCATGCGCGCAGAGTGCGTTCTTGTCCTGCGCATGTGCGCTCGCACCCAACTGTTGTAAAGCACCCTTCAATTTTTGGTTACTTTGTATAGTTTTTGACCCTTCTGGAATGCTGTGAAATTAATTCAGTGCCATGAATGAATTCATTGTTGTTTTGATGATGTGGAGTTCTTGTCGCCATGTGCGGATGAAATTTCAGTGATAACACCCACTTGGGATTTTTTTGTGGATGCGGTAAAGGAATAGTATTACCTTGTTGGCAAATATGAGGACTAGTACATGAGATGGACCACACTGCGGCAAGAGAGGGGCCAAGAAGTTCTAGAGTTCAGCAATACCTTCCATACCTTGCTCACCAAGCTAGGTATCAAAGAATCCAAATGACATTTGGGTCTGAAATACCGTGGGGCCCTACACAGATACATACAAACTCAAATGGATTTTCTAGACATCTCATCACTCAGTGTTGCTTATCAATATGCTGTTAAAATCAAGAAGAAGTTTAATCAGCAGAACTAATGGGAGTTTGGATCTACAAATCCGCAACAACCAAAGTATGAGAAATACGACCCTAACAAACAAATTACTAAAAACCAGTCTAAGCCACAGGAAAAGAAGGGTCACGGAAAGACGAAGAAGGACACCAGAAAATGGTGCAATTTCCACAAAATCCCCTGGCACAACACTGATGAATGTCTCTCATAATAGTCATTGGTGGCTGAGATCAAAGACAAGGAGCCAAAACCTGATTCAGAATATGATTATGAAAATACTAGTAAAAGACAGATCATTGACGTAGACCCCATTGCTATTGTTGCGACCGCAACAATTCAACAAGAAGAACCAACAGATCCTGAAGAGGGGGAGCTCCTTTTTCATTCACATATGTGGGTGAAGGGGACCCTGATGCATTTTATTTTTGATAGCAGAAGATAGAAAAACCTAATCTCAACAGAGGTCATAAAACAGTTGGGATTGTCGACAACACCACACCCAAAGCCATACAACATTGGGTGGCTTCGCCAGGGACAAGATGTCCATGTCATCTAGCAGTTTCGATTATCATACAACATCCAACCCTTCAAGGATGAGGTATTATGTGATGTTGCCCCATTGGATATCTATGATGTTCTCTTGGGCCAGCCACATATGTGGAGACACCATGCCTTTTATAAGTCTCGACCCCGCAGTGTCATTGTTTCTCTAGGGGGTCATCTCTACAAAATATTAGAGGTAGTTCCAACTATTGTTCCACCCAAACAGTGCTGCAAGGTAGTATCTCATACTACAAAATTCATCTTCTTCACAATCTGTTCAAAAGGGGAACATAAGGACACTGCAACCACTACAACCTCTCCCCAAGCACCTTTTATCCAATAGAATCAAGTCGACAAGGTTGCAACAAAGCATGAAGATTTCTTCTGCACACCATCTTGTCATGTAGCTTGACTTGTTGAACAATCTCAACCTCAAAAGGTTCGTGACAGACTTCAACAAATTGAGCAGCGCGACGTCTCTAGTAAGGCAAGCAGCTCACCAAGATGAAAATTCAGCAAACGCTTTTCCCTCTTCCCTTGGAACTCAACGCAATGGATACCATTGATTACTAAGGAGAGAGGATTGATCCAGGTGGATATCAGTGGCCACCCACCTTTTCCAACTGGCTCAAAATAGTTTTCTGGCAATTTTGGTAATTTACTATTTTTAGCATTTTTTAACTTCCGAGACCATTTTGAGGCCCTAAATGACGATTTTGGGAAAGCAAGGAGAAATATAGAAGTTCCATCAATCTTTCCCCCAAAATGAATCTCCTTGATGATACCTTTCCAACGGGTTATCCTGCGCCTAAAATGGAGATAGTATCCAAAAGTTACGACCCTAGGAGGTTGATGTACTAACTTACCCAAATGGGGCTCACATGACTTTTGGCGCTTAATCTCCTAGGGTTAGGTTTTTGGATGTCTAGGGTTTTTGACATTCCTGTTTATTGTAAAAAGGCCTTTAGAGCCTCATTGTAATCATCTTCTTGCGAATGTCAGTAGCCGTCACATCTCCTCTCAGAGATAAGTTGCACCATTTTAGCAAGTCTTTCACTCTGTATTTTTACAGTCTCTATACATTTATTCCATTAATAGAAATCGTGTATTAATGTATCTTTGTTTTTATGCTTTCACATATGATACATTTCTATTATATTATTGGATATCCATGATATCTCTGTGCATTTATTTATAAAATCTCCGCTCTCATTTCGTGCCAAAAATAATCTAGATCAACAGCCTTGTCGGAAGTGTTGGAATCCTTAAGAGAATCCCAGGGTTGTTGAACACTCTGAGGAAGGAAGGATTTGAAAGAGTGCATCAACAAACAAAAGGAGATTCCTTAAATCCGTTAGGAAGCAAAGGGAGAGGCCTTCGAACATCTTAGCCGAGTGCAAGGAGTGCTCCAGGGAGACTGTAAGTCCATCTTACAAAGCTCAGGAGGAAGAGAGAGAAGCTTCCAGGAGGGCACGAGAAGGTTCATAGAGGGACGATGAACTTTGAATTTTTTCAAGATGAGCAATGTTGCAAAAGAGTCTTTGCAGAACTATGCAAGGAGTGCAGAAGAAGTTCGAGAACAACCTAAGTCTCAAAGAGGGAATTTTCTCTAAGTGTGCAAAGGAGTCGAGGACCTGCCAAAGTCCTGAAGGCTGTAAGATTGTCCATTGTTGGGGGAGACAGGTGGCGGGATATCAAGAGGTTTGTGAGAAAGAAATTTAGAGTATTTTCCAAAAGCAAACAAATATCTTCACGAAGTGTGAGGAGTGAAGTGATTCTAGACTATTGGATCTGGGAGGACACATGGTAGAGATCCATGTAATTCAGAGGAGGAACCCTTCAAAGAAACATCAGGGAGAGAATACCCGAGGAGCTGAGAGCCAAAGCTATCTTGGCCATCCAATGAGATAGGACACGTGGAGCCAGATCGACATTTCACTGATTTGCAATCAGGAGAAATAGAGTTGGGAGAAGAGAGGAATCACGAAGTTCGAACTCGTGAGTTGATCACAGTCATTTATCGTGAGAGGAGTGGGGACCATAGATTTGGTCCCAGAGAATTTACCGATTCGGGAAATCGTGGAAAGGGGAGTAAGCAGTTCGTGAAAGTTCTGAAGCACAGGATCTTGAAGGGAGCTAGCCCATGGTAATAGTTCATGGTCACATCAAGGAAGAATTCTAGCATAGAGAGCTAGCGACATGGCATTAATATTTGAAAGAACTAAGGAGAGGGTCTGTAGGTGCCACATAACCTGCGCCAAGAAAGTGAAGGGCCTGTGTCAAGTTGAATCAGTTCCATCAGAATCCAGATGAGTCATTCGACTCGATGACTTGAACGATCCAAGATCGGGAGGTTGCATGGCCCCGAAGTAGAGAAGGGGGCAGGTTCTGCACCAAGAGTGGTATCAGAGCCTGATTTTACTCTCAAGTGAGAGGAAGGAGATAAAGGAGATACTTTGATACCAAGAGTGGTATCATAGCTAATACATAATTGATTTCTATAAAAAAGGGAGGCAAAGTGCGATACTCTGCTGAAACTATTGCAAGGTGTGAAATAGATGATAAACAACCAGGTGGTCTGTAAATGACACAAGATGGATATTAAAGGTCATAAACGCGATCGAGAAGGAGTCCATTGATAGAGGATCAAGTCGGATATGGACAAGGATCTCAGTGAAATTTGAGCACATATGGAGAAGCTAGCATTCAAGATGTAGCAGGAGGAAAAGGCATGTTAGAGGTATGAATGGCCTTTGAAGAGAATGAATAAATGTCTTGTTCAGAAGTTGTTGGCCAAAGGGAACAAATATATGTTAAAGAGGTGGCTGGGGTATGCTAAAAATATCAATGATGAGGGAAAGGGATCTAGCAGGGGTCTCGTAGGTTTCCAGGTGTGCAATGAGAAGCGATCAGTGGATCTCATAAACTACTAGGTGGGCAGAGGAGACATCCCGAATTTCCAAGTGGGTAGGGGAGAAGAGTTTAGCTTAATTGAGAGTTCACGTCATCAAGGGATGTTGACAGATGAGGAGGAGGAAGAAGAAATACCTTGCTCAGATGAAGATTCACGTGGAATTATGAGCCGTGTGAATGAAGATGATGAGAAGTTGAAAACTTGTGTCATAGAGGAGAAGAATCAGAGGAGTCTCCCGATCATTAGAGGAATCAATATATTCCTACCAAGTATTCAATAAGAGGTTAGCACGGACGTTGCAGATGCAACAGAAGGACAACAAGTTGATATTGTCATGGAGGAGGAGGAGAAGATATTGAGATCTGTCCTAATCGAGGATCACCCAGTTGAGTCACTTACTCAGCGGGAAATAGAGTTGAAGGCATTGGAGGATTGGTTGGGAAATCTAGAACCAGAAGGTGGCTGCCAAGAGATATCCATGCCAAAGGAGACACACTAGTATGAGTTACAACTGGAGGAAGCTGGAACGGAACCAACCGAAGAACTGATAGGAGAAAATCTGTCAGAGGGAGAAGCTGAGAAACGGTTCATTGATGAGAAGTCTGTAGGAGTGTAAGATGCAAAAGCGTGGTGATCTATGGTCATAGAAGATGAAGATGAATTGGGAGATCAGTGTGATTTACCCATCGACAAGGAAGAAGTGCAACAATCTAGTCTGCAACAAAAGTGCTAGCTTATGGAGCAGTTGGACGAGGTGGTCAAGAAGATAAGAAATTTGATGTTGAAGTCAGCAGAGGAAGTGATCAACAAGGAGAATCTGGATGAAAGGAAACCTGCACGAGTAGTGGGGAAGATGTAGGAGCAGAAGAAGCAAAGTAGAGGAGCTGAGAGACATCTCTAGGAGAAATTTTGGGATCTAGGATCATTTCAACCACGCTGGAAAGCTCATGAGTAGGGAATCATGATTTTTGTAGCTATGGGGTATGATGTAGGGGCATCATTCCACCTCAACACACGCTATTAAATCAACATGCATGGTGTGCATTCAAGGAAGAGAGAGGCGTTGCCCTCTCATTTTGCCTCGAGAATGAAAATCATGATCCAGGCATTAATGATGACAATATAGAATAGACAAGTTAGGGCCTTATCACAAGATGGATATAAGGTCGCCATTAATAGGTTGACAAAAGGAGAGTTCTACGTCCGATTTGGGGTAGATTACCATCATTGTAATTTTCCCATTAGACAGGCATTTTGAATGGTGATTTGACACCACAAGTTTAGCTTGTGAGGGAAGCTTTTCAATCCCCTCTTGTATAAATATTTGTATTGTAAGCAAAGTAGAGGTTGGGTTGTAATGGGTTGAGTTGGATTGTAAGATGGTAGGATATAGGGAGAATACAGAGAGTCGAGACTTAGTTGTAGCTTGGACTCCACTATTTTAATTTGAAATTCCACCATTAATAGAAAATGGTAGTTTTTCCTGTTATCAATTTCTATGTAATGGATGTTGTGTTGTGAATGTCATTTACATGCATTTGAATTGTATATGAATGTTAGAAATTGTATGCAGGGATAGAGATATAGTTTTCTATCTCTGAGTGTGTTGAATTAGGCTAGGTTCTCTAGGTTAAGTGCAAGGAGTGCGTGATAGAGGGTGGAAACTTTGTAAGACAATGGAAGGACTGCGTGTCTGAACTCAGTGGAGTCAGAAGAGAAACTACCAGGAGGGCATACCAGGATAATTCACAAAATTGGGGAGAAATTTCAAGGTGGTTAAGTACCTTGGAAGGAAAGACTGTGTAGGAGAGAACATAGTTCAAAGTTACTAAAAACTCTGAAACACTCTTCCAGGAGGGCATTGAGTTAGTGGGAGCATGCACCAGAACAAAAATGTCAGAAGTGTTGGAATCCTTAAGAGAATACCAGGGTTGTTGAACACTCTGAGGAAGGAAGGCTTTGTAAGAGTGCATCGACAAAGGAAAGGGGATTCCTTAAACCCTTCAGGAAGCAAAGGGAGAGGTCATCAAATAGCTTAGTTGAGCGCAAGGAGTGTGCCAGGGAGACTGTAAGTCCATATTACAAAGCTAAAGAGGAAGAGAGAGAAGCTGCCAGGAGGGAATGAGAAGGTTCATAGAGGGATGATGAACTTTGAAGGTTTTCAAGCCGAGAAAAGTCGCAGAAGATCCTGCATAGAACTCTGCAAGGAGTGCAGAAGAGGTTTGAGAACAAACTAAGTCTCGAAGAGGGAATTTACACTAAGTGTGAAAAGGAGTCGAGGACTTGTTGAAGTCCCGAAGGGAATAAGATTTTCCATCATCGGGGGAGACAGGTGGCAGGAGATAGAGAGGTTCATGAGTAGGAACTCCAGAAGGTTTTCTAGGAGCAAACAAAGATCTTCGTGAAGTGTGAGGAGCAAAGTGATTCTGGATCGTTGGATCTAGGAGGACACATGGCAGAGATCCATGTACTTCAAAGGAGGAACCCTTCGGAGAAACATCTAGGAGAGAATACCCGAGGAGATGAGAGCCAAAACAATATTGGTCATCCATTGAGATAAGACACGTGGAACCGGATTGAAATTTCCATGATTCACAATTGGGATAAGTGGATTTGGGAGAAGAGAGGACTCGTAAAGTCCTAACTCACGAGTTGATCACAGTCGTTGATCGCAAGAGGAGTGTAGACTGTAGATTTGGTCCTGGAGAATTTACCAATTCAGGAAATTGGGGAAAGGGTAGTAAGTAGTTCATGAAATTTCTGAAGCATGGGATCACGAAAGGATCTAGCCAATGATCATAGTTCATGGTCACATCAAGGAGGAATTCTAGCATAGAGAGATAGCAGTGTGGCATTAATATTTGAAAGAGCTAAGGAGAGGGTCCATGGGTTCCACATAACCTACGCCAAGAAAGTGAAGGGCCTGTGTAAAGTTGAATCGGTTCCATTAGGAGCCCGACGAGTCATTCGACTCAATGACTTGAATGATCCTAGATCGGGAGGTCACGCGACCCCGAAGGAGAGAAGGGGATGGGGTCTGCGTCATTATTAACAACCCTTGGACCCCCAAAAGTTCAAAAAAACATCATTTAGGGCTTCAAAATGGCCTTGGAAGTTTGGGACCCAAAAACATGTAAAAAACTGCCAAAATGGAAAATTGTTCTTTGAGTTAGTGGAATAGGTGGGTAGCCACCAATATCCATTTGGATCAGACAAATAAAATGTGTATATATGAAAAAACATACAGATATTAGGAAGAGAACGAGCACTAAGGTAAGTTCCCTCGAAGTCTTCAAAGTACTAAAATGCAGGTGATATGCTCCATTATATCTTGGGAGGGGATGTTGCAAAGGAATGGGGTGTCTCTAGACCCAAGGTCATTGTCCCAAACCCCGATGGTGAAAATATACATCGTGAAAATAGATGAGTTGATGTCGATCATGGTAGAAGCCATTTTATTAACGGTCATTGATGTATACTGTTAACATATGCAAGGTGACCCACCAATGAGGAATATGGACCCCAAGGTACCTAGTACAATATAGTGAGTGTGAATATATGATCTGATGTCGAACACTTGTAGAATCAATCGATTAGGGATCACTAATGTAAACCCAATGTAGATCACGCGGAGGCATGCCACTGATGTAAGTCATATTACTTGGATGACTCCTAGGCAAGATAAAACCCAACTGTATGATCAGGAATCAAATAGGTGCCATTTTCAAGGGTGACTCAACTTATGCTATCATTTTGAGAATGGACCAATGGTGAAAGACCCCCACTCTTTTTTTTTGTATTTTTTGTCTCCTTCATGGTTTAACGAGCATGAAAGAATTACACAAGTATGCTTGGTATCCTTCATGGTTTAACAAGCATGAAAGAATGATGCAAGTAAACTTGGTACTTTTTTCGTGTCCTTTTACAAGTCTTAAAAAGAGATAAAAGTATACTCAGTGGGAGAGAATGAGTGGCCTAAAAACATGCTTCTATGTTCCAAGCACATGGAACTAACCTAAGCAATGACGAATGAAAATGGTACATGAAAGTGAGGTCCACTCTTAGCAGTTGTTCTTTCCTTGGATATATGGGTGCAAAATGAAGGCCAAGTAATGGAAAAAGAGGATGGTCAAGGCTACTACATAGCGATAAGCAGGATATGCGCAAAAAGAAGTGTCATGGTGGGAAGCATGATGTGAGCAACAAATTCCTAGGATACCATTAAGAAACAAGAATTGTTTTTGGGAGCCCCCACGGGATATGGCCATAATATATATGAAGAGAGGAAAATGAGGCTTAATATTCAAGTCATGATGGGGCTAAAGGAGGGATGCTAGGCCTACGAGAAAATGCAGAATGGGAACCAGATGGCAATCCAAGTGATAACTAGGGTGCCCATCAAGGGTAGGCACTAACGAATCAGTTACGATGTGCAAAAGGAGTGGCTAATGTTGCAACCGAACAAGATCGAACCTAAGGAATAGTGTTGGCATAATGGATGGTTAATAATGAAAAACAGGAAATGCAGGGAAAAACCTATCCTTATATGCCAGTTTTAAGAACATATATCTCAAGTGTAGTGAATGCCACTATATTCATAAAAAATTCTCGATAATCCTGTCAACACATGTAAACTCGATTCCAAGGTCAAAATTCATAGTGAAATATCAAAAAGAAAATATTTTTGGATTTATGCAAAACAAAAAGCACTCACACCACACACCTATGTACAAGGCACTACACATATTGATTCTTTACACAAAGTAGAGTCCAATGATAGGATGGGGCCAAGCATATTTGTCATAATAGAGTAACTCATGAGCCGATGTCAACATCACATGGAACATGATGTTGGGGTCATGTCACATATAAATGAATATTGGTGACCAAAGATACTCATCATGAGTGGTTTTGTGAGCTACGACATCTCCTTTATGGGACCCATCAAGACATGAAGGAAGTATGAAATGTTAATCTTCGATGGAAGGGATAGAAAAGAAATCAATGGAAATTTTAGAAAAAGATATTCGAGGAAGAAAAGGGTCAAGACTAGGAGATGTATTGGATTCTCCACCAAATGTCCTCAGTCCTAGATAAAGACTCATCATGTTAACTCTCATCGGTTCCAAAATATAAAAATATGGTCAATGCATCACCTTATTCTTTGGTGTTTCTATGGAAACCATGACTTCCAAGATGGCCTCTTCTGAAGGAAACTCAAAATCTAGGATGTGATGTGAAATCAGAGAGTTAACAACCCATATGGGTGGAGTATGTTGATCACACTCCATATGAGGATGGAGGTGTTGTCCAATTCCAATGGATGTTGATGGGATTAGTGGATCAAAAATATCAACTGAAGTAAGAGGTATGGATGATCCATATGAAGCAACATCCTCAGGACAAGGTACCACCCAAGGATTGCAATACCCAATGGATCTACTAGTAAATGATGAAATCATGTTGATGGGAGATACTTTGGGAGAGGGAGACAGTGGGGGAAGGGGAAATATTCCCATCAATGAAGGATCTTTGAACATCCCCACACTAACATTAACAAAAGTTTGTGTGGTATCACTAACAAAGGGTACATTTGACCCCGTATTGGATCCAAGGTCTAGGGTACAGAATGCTAGATGATAAATCATAATGATTTTCCCTTAGTGAGGGAAGTGTATGACCCTAAATACCAATGATACAACTACAGTGATCTCGTAGAAGCAAGTATGCCCTAGTAACAAGTTGTACTTAGGAGGTGCTTTGATGACCCATACCACCACAGAGACAATCTTTCGACCTAACTTGATGGTAAGGTGGTGATTATTCCATGAAGATAGAACATGTGTCCATTGAATGATTTTAATTGTGTTGTAGACATGTTTATCTTAGGAGAGACAAGGGCCTTCCAACAAGAAATGGACATGATGGAAGTTGAGGCTCCTTCATCCACCATTGTTCGGTAGATGTTTTTCCCCAATGATCACAATATAATTTGAAAGGATACCTGATGGGAGATATTATGAGTAACCTGGTTGGTCTCAAAGGTTAACAAGCTCGACACTGAGGGATCAACCCCACCTATGGTAGACAACAATGATTTTTTCTTTGTGGGGTAGATATTGAAGACTTAAAGCATTGACATGGCATAAGGTTCCTGGGGAAAGTATTCCATGATACTATAATTGTGGGTAGCTTGAGTGTTTGGATTGTGTGTCATGTGTCGAAGAACGCCCTTCAGGGGGTGAAGCAATGTGTCAAAATATGGCTTCTCAATATAAAGAGGGCCACTAGATTGAGAAGAATATGTTTTTTTCTAATGCAGCATGAGAAGGCTTGAGAATGTCGTAATTATTGGATTGTGTTTGCAACTTGACCATTTGGTCAAATGTTCGTTACTTGGGTTGACCTAGGTTTTGATCTCAAATAGGTTTCCAACAAAACCTTCAAAACTATTGGCCCTCCTGGTAAACTAGAAGGCAACGTTGCATACAGAGTGCACATCGTAGTCTCACCCAAGTTATCTTTATGGGGGACTGAGATACTCAGGTGTTTGCAGTCTAGGAATGAGTGGGGATTGTGTTTAGATTCTTTCCTCATACATCATCATCATTAATCATTAATATACTTCTATGATTCATTCATCTTTAAACCTATTCATGCATGTTTTTATAACTAGTTTCAACCATTCATTCTTGAGCTAATGATTAACAAAATAGTAAAAACATTCATTAACAGTCACATAGAACAAAATATTTTACCGTGGTTCACCCCCTCTTGGGGCTACATCCAAAAAGATACGACTTATCTTATCTTTTATTTATTCTGCTGCAAAATCAGCGCTGCACACATTACATCTTCAACATTACAATCAAAATGAGGGTAAGTACCCTCTAGGAGGCTGACTAGATCACACCAGCCTCCTCAACCTGTGACCTAACCCTAAAAAACTATCTTATTCAAATCTACCACAAGAACCATAATAACACTCACTAGAATCAATAGCTTTTGAACCCCCAACATATACTTCTAGGTATTTATTTATACTACTCTCTCGGATTATATCTGTTACAATCTTTGTCAAAAACCCTAACCCTAACATAGTTAGTCCAGTATGCATGCACACAACATTGCTTTTCCTTCTTTTTTTGCATGTTTCTTTCCTTCCTCCTAAGGTGCATGCTCCAAAAATAAACCTTCTCTTCCAAAATTAGGCATGCACCCAAAATAGATCTTTCTCCCAAAATAGTCCTGCACCAATAGCCCCCCAACAATGACATGTGGCTTGTCCCAAGCCACTCAGATAGTTTTTTCACATTGCATGACCTTCTCCAAGTCATGAAACTTTCCTTCTAGGTCCTCCCATTCGGCATTCACTTGCATAACTTTCTCTATGAGCTCCTCTACCATCTACGTTGTAGTGTGTTCTATTGGCCCTTGACCAAGTTTTGAGGGTTCTTGGTCATGTTTGACCATTTTTGACTTCGACAGCCTGTCGAAAGCGCAGTGCAAGACGAAGCAAAGATCATAGGATCTCGTCCCCATTTTTGGGTCCTTTTTGGGATTTGGGAATATGTAATGGGTATGGGAAGGTCGGCCCATGGGTTTACCTATGTTTAGGCCTATTTTGTAAAGTATAAATAGATTTCTAGGAAATGTAAGAAGGGGGGGATAAGAGGAGAAGTTATGAATGGCTAAGTGCTATATCTGTGTGATCCAAGGGTTATAAGTTCTTCCTGCATACTGTATGAAACTTGCAGAGCTAAGTGCAAGTCAATGTAAGAGACTGTGAATGGATTTGTGCTGTAACATAGGGAAGGAGGATCTAGCGAGTTGCGCAGATCTCATGTCCTTGGTGAAGTAGGGTTTTTGTGGATCTTTGCATGTAACTGATTGAAGAATCTAATAATAAATAAGAAGAGTTGGTGGACGTATCCCCAGGGTGGGGGTGAACCACATACATGTTGTGTTGCTTTTCTTTGTGCAGTGTGTTGGTGTGTTTGTGTCTTTACTTTCTAAGCTCTTTGATATAGATAGATAGATATATTTATGATTTGTGCTTAATGATGTATATGGATGTTAGATCTGACCCCTATGAACTTGCTTAGTTCTTAAGTCTGTTGGATCTAATCTATTTCTTTATGTTGAGTGCTTAGATACATCAGATCTGAATGAATGATAAGATGCTCTGTTTTATCTGCGAAGTAGGTATTAAGTTGAATGCTGATGAACTGCAGTTGCTAAGTGCTTTGTTAAGTCTTAGAATCACAGATCTGTTTTCCAGCTAAGGTTGTATACACTGGAGTCCTTCAACCACCCCTGCCTCTACCTCAGGTGAGACTTCATCTGCTTCAGAGGTTTTACTGAAAGGGTCGGTAGTTAGGGTTTTGTTGGTGTGTTGAACCTTGGGTCTACTCCTGTGCCAAAAAATGGTTCCGTTGCCAGGACCTGAAATTGTGATTGCTAGGAACTGAGAAAGAAGAAGCTTTGTCCAAAGATCCAACTTGAAATTGTGGAAGCTCCGTGTGTAGATCTATTTCCCTAGTGCGCATCATTCTACTTGACTTTTGAAGCTCTGTGCCAAGAAAGGAAGTCTGATATGAAGAAAAGAGGCAAGATCTTAAATCTTTGTGCTCTAAGAAAGGTAAAAGTGAGAATTTCAGATTAAAAGAGGTAAGATCTGAAAGATTTGTTCTCTGATAACAGTAAGAACAGTGAAACGTTTTAGATCTGGAAGCTTTGTAATCTATAGAAGTAAGATAAGTGGAAATTTTTGTTTCTAAAGTATGGACCTAGGTATGTTTGATAGATTCTATCCTAGCTTGAAAACTAGGGCATTTATAGATGAAAAAATATTTGATATGAGTATATATAATAAGAATAGTGAAAGATATGTTATACCTATGCATAGAGAGAATGTTTGGACTAACAAATGGATGCATGATCCTAGAAATAATTTTTTACAGGTTAGCTCCTATGATCCCAGTGCACAGTATAGGAAAGGCTAGGGATCATTTAAAAGAAAGAAAGGATTAACCCTCTATTATAGCTGCAGACGACCAAGACATCTGGCTAAGGAATTCCCTAGTAGAAGATCTAGTTGTCTCTGTTGCAAAGCTATGGATCATGAAGTATTGGATTTCCCTAGAATGATTGCTAAGATTGAAGAAATGAATCTAAACCAAGAAAACCCTAAGGCATATCCCGAAACTGATATTATAGAAGAACCCCATAAATAATCATAGAAAGTATTGTTATAGATGAGAGAAACCCTGAATGATTATTGACATGTCATATTATCAGAGATCTTCAAAGAAAAAGAATTTCTTGAAGCAAGAATAGGAGACTTCGACATTGACTATGTTCTAGATGAGGAAACACAGGTGAATCTCATGACAGAAAGAACTTGGGAAGCTATAGGAAGGCCTACTATGATTCTTTCATTAGGAGGAATAGGTCTATTTAGAAGAAAGATGATAAACCTATGTGGAAAGCTCACCCAAATACCTATGAGTGCCAATGGAACTTCGACAGAAGAAGATTTTGAGATTATTAAATTTACTGAGGACAACACTCCATTTACCATGTTATTGTAAAAACCTTGGATTGAAAGATATCAAGCTAGAAGGCAAGAAGAAGAAGAATTTTTAGAACAACAGAAGCAAGAGTTAAAATAATTCATGACTAGAAGGATCACACACTTTATTGAAGAACAAAATAACAGATCAAAGCTATTTAACACCAGAGACCCAAATGTCAAAGTTACAATAACACTAGAGGACCCACAGAAGATTGAAGGACCTATTCGAGATAAAGAGGAAGTATTACCCTTGAATTCTAGGAAACAATCTCAACAATGCGAAGTAACTATGCCAAAAGAGGACAAGAATCAGAATGGGAAAAGGCATATTGAGATAAATCTCACTGGAAAGAAGGCTAGAAAACTAAGTTAGAAGAGAGCTAACATTGACAAGCTACAGATATGTCCAAAAGGAACCTCGCAGAAGGAAAAATTTCAAAATTGGAGCTTCGTCGGGATATTAGAATAGTGACACATGGCACTTCACCATGGCGAAGAAATATAACCGTTGGAGACATTATAACTATTTGGCCGACCCTCCAAACGGGCAGAAAGGCATTTATGGTTTGCCACTAGACCATTGGACTGCACCATAACAGACAGAACAGAGTTAATGAAGGCTTCATACCCATTTCAAGAAACCCATTGCCAAGTTACCTATTTATCCCATCGTGCCATGCACCAAGAACACTTTTTCCAATCAAGAGTTTGAGCCCGTAGACTTATTTGATTTTATATAGTGATCATCACGCTCTTGCTGTATATTCCATTGCAGTGTCTAAGATAATATTAATCCAATCTATTTAAACCCGAGCGTGCATGTCTGAGGAGCTCAACGCAGTTGAAGAATCTATGACAGAAGTACTCCTCGACCTGATGATTGAAAGAGTCATGTCAGAGAGAGGATTATCCATAGGTGTACAGGCTTCATCCACAAGAATAGTGCAAGAATCTCCGTCGACTACTCCTAGAGCCGGACCATCCCGACCATTAGATGAAAAGTGAACTAAGCACAGGGATGATCTCCCGAATGCCAAATTGATTCCAACTATATTACCCACCTACATACTGCTTATGAGCGGTGTAGTAAATCGAGATAGCGTACCTAGATATTTTGAGTACATCGTGGTCACTATGTACCTCCGGAAGGGGATACGCGTAGTTTGAGTAGACCAAGATAAGATTGCAGCATTGAAGTTTAGCGACTTCAACCTCGGAGATCGCAAATTCTATAACATGCTCGCCCCACATAAGTACCTGAATAGAACTAAAGGGAAAAAATTGAAGATCATCTCTCAGTAGTGGACTATGGACCTTTCACAATCCACCTTGTTGAATGTCATGAAGATTCCCCACTTCGGAAGACACCAGGAGGTTAATGCATGTGTCAAGATGCTATTGTCTTGTTACTATTGGGCTCGAGATATGATCATCTTCATGACGTTATTATACACTTTTTTCCATATGTATATATGTGTTTTTTATCTTTCAAAGGAGCTTTTTGAAGAATTTTAAGGTAAAATGATACAATCGGCATGAGGTACGTATAATTCATGTTTTGTGATTCAATCAAGTTTAATTTATCATATTTTATGGTTTCCAAGAGTTAATTCATATTTTTTTTCTGTTACAGTGAAAAACACACCATGTTTCTTGGTCCAACACTGTTTCGACACTTGATCCGACACTTGATCCGACACTTGTTCTGGTACTTGATACGACACTCGTTTCGGCACCCAGTATTGCACAAAAACGCAAGGCAAGTTGGCGGTTATGGTATTAGCGGCCAGTGGCAGACAAATAGAGCACATGGGTTTTGTTTTTCATTGCCCCATCCATCTACTAAGCTCAAGACAACTCGATTTCAGTTGTCCAAAGAGAGCGCTTATTGGGTTCCTCTGTTTTGTTAGTTATTAATGCATTTAATGTAATTTGCCAAATTTAGAGGTGGTTTTACCCTCCTGTGGTTGGCCACCTGGGTTGTAAGCTTATAAATACCAATAGGATTCTCATTAGATAGTTAACCAAGTAGCATAAGCATCAGAATTGCCAGAAAAACGATTTTTCTCTGTTTCTAGTTTTACATTGCCAGAATAGTGCCAAAACTGTGTTTTTGGACTTTTATGGTGAATTTGGCTTGCTGAGGTCGTGGTGTGATTTTATTGAGTGACCATGACTTACTGGGGGGCCCACCTGTAGTCTGGTAACTATCTTCATGTCTATTTTGCATTTTTCTAATTTAAATTGTCTTTTCATTTTTCTGTGCATGTATATTTTTATTTAATTAATTAGTTTGTTGTAGCTTACTATTTTACATCTTTTTTTGCAGGTTAGATGATAATATGTGTTAGTATGTGTTGATTTCGCAGATTATAAAAGGATTTCAAGTCTCTCTCTCACTATACTAACCCCGTGTGCAATGTAGATGTTAAATTGTGCTTTCTTTTATATTTTTACAGTCAAGCTTAGAACAGATTTTTAATTAGAACAGAGCATAGTTTGAATCTGAGTTTCTTCTGACAAAGATTCATGGGTGGATAGATTTGCTTCCAGATTTTGAATCATAGCTTGTTTACTTCAGTTTCAAATAGATTTCACTTGCTTATTTATTGGTTAAATGTAATTGTCAATTCACTTTTTAATATCATGTTTTTAATTTATGTTTTTAGTCATTTTCTTTATCATAGCTTGAATGATTAAACTAGACATAGTATAGTTTCCTTTCACACAATTTCCTTTCATAGATTAAGATGCAATTGAATTTATTAATTAGATAATGATGATCTCATCATGATGTTGATGGTTTATACATGAATATGTAGGGTATTTAACATTACTTTCATCGTGGCTAAGTTTTCATTGGACTGTTTACTTCACACCTTTCATTTTTCCATTGAAATTAGTATTGAGCTTATACCATTAGAACTATCCTTTGTTGTCAATTTTCATCGAGATATCATCCGTCACCACTGAAGGCATTCACACAACCACCAACATTACATTTGAGTGTTTCATAGGTTAAATATAGTTTCTTGCTTTCGTAGATTAGAAAAGATAGTTTCTTGTTTTCATAAGTTTAGTTGATAGTCTTTCTTGCTTTCAATAGACTAGATTTCCCTTCATGCATCGCATTGAGCATTTAAATTTCCTTTCACACAAGAGAAATAGTTTTTCATTAGGCATTTAGTTCACTTTCCTCTTAGGCTAGGCAGTTTTTCAATGAGAAGACTTTTCTTACTTGTCTTTTGCTTTAATAGGTTAGATAGGTGCTTTTGCTTACTTGCTTATTTATTTGCTTTCATAGGGTAGTTTCTCATNTAGTTTACCTTTGCTTATTGTCATGAACTAGTTTGCTATACATAGAGTTTTCATTCGCTTTCTTAGGAACTATCCATCAGTCCTTGGCCCAAAAGTACTTAGGTTACCTAGTTTCAAGTTGCTTAGTAGGGTTTGATCATTAGATAGGTTTGCTTGAATAGATTAGTATTAGATAGCTGATTTCCGTAGTTAGACTATACTCCTACCAACCTTTTTACCTCTGGCATATATTTTGCTACAACTCTAAGTTTACTTATCCCGGGTTGATAATTTAACTGAGGGTAGTTTAGTGTATTTTTTAGTACATATAAAACACCTAACATTTTTGCGTTGTTGTCGGGGAGTTGTCTTAAGGTAAGAAGTAAATAGGAATTATATCATCCTTAGACCTTATCATTATTTTGGTGGCAGGGGAACTTTAAGACGAAAGGTAAGAACCTGTGCATCTGCTATAATAGGTTAGCCCAAACCCAATAGTAGTTCTTCTTTTTGTTGCTTTCATGAATAGACCTAGGAATCAAATGGTATATTTTTGTTTTTGTTTTTTCTTTCTTTCATGAATAGGCCTAGAGACCCACAAGGTAGCTACATTAAATCAAAATCAGACCTTTCAACTAAGGTTCCTTCCAATCTCTTTGGGGGAAGAAACATTCCGCTTATAAAATCCGCAGACCGATACTGAAAAATAGGAGCTAGCTCGACTCAAAGAGATAAAATAGTCTCTGAAGGGACTAACACAGGGAACACTATAGAACAATAAATTGAAGTAGCAATCATACTAGGACACGGGGCAAGACCACTTGAGTCTTCCAAAAAACCAAACAATACAACCTTTGCTTTTACACCACCACCAGGGGACTCTAATTTTAAAGATATCATAGACCCTGAATAGGTGAATATTTTGTTTGGTAGCTCAGCTAATGCAATTATCTCTCAAATTGACACATAAACTTTGGCACCAATAATCTCAACTGACTCAAGTAGAGTCCCATACATCCAATTAGTAGGAAGACCTTTTCATCAAAGAGAAACTTTGCTCTTTTCAAAGATAAAACCACTTAGGTACTCTCGTTTTGGAAACCAAGCCAATATGGGTGATCAGGAGGATCATAAAAATGTAATACACGGGGAGGAAGAAGAAACTGGAAACCAAAATGAAACTACCTTCGGATTTCCAATTGTAGACACCACTCCAAATGCCAACATGAAGACTATTCCTCTCTCAGCATTGCCTACCTTTTATGGTAAAAACAATGAAGATGCAGACACCTTCCTTTTTGAATTTGACATCTTGTGTAGGAGCTACAACTATGTGCAAGATGCCCATAAATTAAAACTATTTCCTGCCACCCTCAAAGACTTTGCATTAAGATGGTTCATGGGGTTGGGAGAATTCAGTATTAGGTCTTGGGAATCCATGAAAGACATCTTTCCTAAGAAGTACCAAGACTAATTCAAGACCAAAGAATCTCATAATGACATCCTTAAAGTCCAACAGTTAGAAGATGAGACCCTTGAAGACTATATGGAAATAATTGGTTATATCTCCCAGAAGTCAAAATACCATGATCTCCCAGAGGATGTAGTTAGGTCTCTTTTCCTTAAGGGAATTTCAGAAGAATATTTAGAGATGCTTAACCTGATGGCATCGAGTGACATCTCTCATAAACCATTTTCTAAAATATGTGAAATGTGTAAAAACTACTCAAGGAGTAGAGCCAAAACAGGGAAGAATGTTCGAGACCCTTACAATAGAAGCTTAAAACCAGTTAGTTCAGGTAGTATTACAAGAGAAGAGATAGGGAACCTTTTAGAAAACTTCAAGACTGACATCTTAAGCACAATAGGCTCCCAGTTGGATACCCTTAAACTGAAAAAGGAACAAGAGGAGGAAAATGCACCAATGAGCATATATTACCCAAGATGCAAGAGGAAGCATTCCTCAAGGGAGTGCCCATTATATAACATTTCAGTTTGTGGCTTCTATACAGAAGACCATGTGACTAAAAAATTTCCATCATTGCCCAATTTATTATCCATCTATAGGAGTGGAGACCCTGTGGAGTCTTCTTATGCACCTAGGAGGCCATGGCAGCCTAAGAATCAACCCACATACCCAGATCTATAGTCCCAAGTTCCACCCTATTATAAACAACAACAGTGGAACTTACCAGGTTGGAAAAATTGGTCTACTCAGTATCAACATCCTTGCATTCAAGGATGGAGGGGAGGAAACAACCAAGGAAACCCTCAAGCTCCACCTATCCCTATGTACAACCATCCTTATCCTCAGTTCTCATCAAACACTCTGCAGCTTTTGCCAGGTTTTGTTCCACCACCTTTACCTCCTATCCCACAACAACAACCACTCTAATTTCAAAATGCAAGCTCCCCAAGACCAACACTATTACCGGCACAACTGGTGTTGAATCCCAATAATAAGCCCCCTCAACCTCTTAACAATGTTGAGATGCAGGCCTTCCCGACATATGTTATTACTTCTGTTCCATTACAGGAAATGCAACTAAGATCGGGAAAAGTTCTAGATAGGAAGAGACCTTCAGTAGTCATCCGAGAAGAAGAAGAAGAAGAAACCACCCAACAACCCATGAATGACACTAGGTGGGAAGATGTTATTATCCCGAAGAATCAAGAACCCAAGCTTCCCCAAAATTAACCTTCACAAATTATGAAAGTCCCTTCTTATCCAGACTGATTGGTAATCGAGAAACCTACCACCCAACCGGAATTTGATATTCTTAATGAATTGAAAAATGTTTGTGTCAATATTCCTCTGCTTCAAGCCATTAAAGACATTCCAATCTGTAGTAAGGTAGTCAAAGAATTGTGTATCAAGAATCCAGGTAGGAAGAAAAAGGACGCTCTTACAGTACATTTGGTAGGAGGACTCTTTGAGTACATATCAGAGCAGCCAAAGCTAGAAAATTATGGGAATCCAGGAAACCCCATTGATCCAAGTGGATATCGAGGGCCACCCACCTTTTTCAAATGGCTCAAAACAGTTTTCTGGCCATTTTGGCAATTTACTATTTTTAGCAGGTTTTCACTTCCGGGGCCATTTTGAGGGCCTAAATGAAGTTTTTTCGAGATAGAGGTTCTTAATTATAGACGAAGGCATAATTGATCCCCCAAAATGAATCTCCTCGACGATACCTTTCCAACGAGCTATCACATGTCTAAAACGGAGATCGTATGCAAAAGTTACGACCCCGGGAAGTTGATGCACCAACTTACCCAAACGGGGCCCACATGACTTTTGGCGCTTCATCTCCTAGGGTTAGGTTTTTGGATGTCTAGGACT